>PVKU01009767.1:0-58648 GCA_004027475.1 Anoura caudifer
GTTAACACCACCGCACAATAAGCCCAACTGTCGGACTCAGGGCTTCACACAACTTCCACACCTACCAGAATGCTATTTCGTTTACAGATGAAGAAAACACACATCTAACATCAGCCCTGTAATCTGAAAAAGTAGTGAGGCCTTTAGATATTGATATAATTATCAGAATGGCAAGTCCAAGCCTGAAGAAACCCACTCATCAAGCACACACAGTATACTCACAAATTAATCAATATACAGAAAATAACAAAAGAATAATAAAATAATAGTTAACACAAGAGTGAAACACCATACATTTATAGGTTTCCTTTGTTAAAGAAAGTAATAGTATGAGTAACTTTTATAGAATACTGCAAAATTGTATTTTTTTAAATTAGGTTAGGAAGATTAAAAACTTTAAAGGAGGAGATACTATTCATAAAATGACCATGAACACAAGTTAATTTTTTTTATAGCTTGTGCTTCCAAAGGCTTAAGTTATTTTTTAAAAAAGTAACTAATGTCAGTTTAGCGCATTGGAAAGATTTGCACAGAAATTATACTAATTACACGACACTGTTAAGTGCCATATCTTTTTACGCTCGTTCACCGTGTCCCATGATCCTGAAAGCAAACCGAAAACAACGCCTCGGCGAGGCAGCTCCATGTTCTGATCCCTCCAATGTTCACGAATGAAGAACATTCCAAATGTCCCGTTTCCAATGTGATCCGGTTTAAAAAGTATCACACATATTTGTAAGACACCAATGGCCCACATAGAACATTTTCTCTTAAAGAAAAGATACTTCCCTGAGGCAGAAATGGGTAGTTTATGGATCTTTGTCTTCCAGTTATCAACAAGGCAACATTTTCACATAAGCTACACACACAAACACACATGGAGTAGAGAGAGATAATTTTTTTAAAAAATGTCTATTTGGTGCTGACCTTGTATTCAAAAGATTCAATCAGGTTTGCCCCTCTTCCCCCAAAATAATGAAAATAGGAACCAGTGAAGAACTAAGAAGAGATTCTGCAGCTACATTATTCGTCAATGAAGCTGCCGCCACCACCACCCTCAGCCCCCGCCCCCAGCCCCGACTTTGAATCACAGACTGCCTGGACTTTCCCAGGACACGCAGACAATTATTTGGTCCAAGACTTTGCAAACTAGAAGTGGCCCTGTCAAACCAGAGGATCTGGTAACTTTTACAAAGAAACAGCTAAAAGGGCCCGAGTCTGTTCAAACCTTGGTAATGGATGCACTGCTTGATGCATGAGTTGAGCGATATGTGTACCATGGAAATATGTTTTGAATATTTTAAAAGTCAGCAGTCCAAACATGAACACAAACATCCCTGAAAGAATAAACTATTTGGTATTCTTTAGATTACCAAATAGTTTACCATATCTTTGGTATAGATTAATAAACTATATAATCTTCAAGAGGGATGACTGTCATCACTGTCATTTAAGAGAGCCGTAGACAGCACAAAACCTCAGACAAAATAGCCCGGACGAGAGAATTATCATGATTAACTCTCTCTGCCATGCAGATGGTTTATGCCGTCTCAGACATATAATGCTATCCCGCTTCCTCTAGTATTGTTGAATACTTTTCATTTTTGTCCCAACCTTAACAGCCTATTAAGATCATGATGACACAAAATTATCATAATGCAGGTGTGTGTGGGTCGCTGGTTTTTAAATTATTTTTATTTTTACTTGTAAAATTCATATCTGTTTACTTCTGGCTTAACAGAACATTCAAACCACTAAAATAGAATAGGGAAAGTTTACAACTAGAAAGAATGATAGAGCTCTTTGTTTAATCTGCTTATTCTACAGATGAAGGAACCGAGAACTGGAAATTCTGGGAAGTTAAACAGACCCAGGGTTGTAGGGTGTGTTTGTGGCATAGTTCGGACTTGGCCTAGGCGTCTGTCTAGTACATTAAAATACTACACAATTGTCCTAAGTTACCATGGAGAATAACAGTTGCAAACTAGAGACCTTTGGGAAACATATACCATACAGATAAATAATTCTTATTTCCCCATCAACGGTCAAATAAACAAAACACATATTGTCTTTAAGCAATTTGAATGTCTTTTGTCTGAACACACTCTGTCCAATGTCTGATGTTCTGAAAAAAATTGCTTTTCATTTGCACTGGGTTGAAATAGATATATTGTGTTTATGTATATTTTTAATATTTGTACAATGAAGAAATGAAAATGAATCTTTCTGACATTTTTTTATAGCTGATTCAAAACAGTGTGCTGAGCACTTTAAATGCTTGCTACGGTTTTGCTATTATCCTCACTGTTTAACTTATTTATTTATTTTTTTCGGGAAACCTGCTCGTCTCTTTGGAAGGCAGTGTTTGCCGTGAGTTAAGCTGGCGAGAAATCTCCCTCTCAGAGGCAGTTTGTGACAGACAGTGTTTGTGCAAAGGCTGTGGATTTTGGCTCTCAAAGGACTCAAGAAGAGAGGCCTCTGCTGATGGAGGTAGAGGGATGGAGAAATGTTTGAGGGAAAGCCTGTGGTTACCCGGGAGGAGTCCCGAGGATCATGGACTGAGACCTGTGACATGTGCTTTTGTTTCATCTCCTAATTATTTATTGTACCTTGAGTTGATTCAAAATTTCGTTAGGTCAGTTACCTCGGTAAGACCCGGGTCAGCACCGGAGAGAGAGCAGGCCCTCGGTAAATGCTGGTGGATGAAAGAGAACAGCACCTGCAGCTGCTCCTCATCTGTTACAGATGCCCCAGCACAAAAGGAATCGAAGAGCTTAGACGTTGTGAACCGTCAAAAAAAAAAAAAAAAAAAGTCAGTTCTTACCATGTCCTTCAGAGATGCCTATAATTACGGCCAAACACGCTAAGAGTTTCTAAAGGTCTCAATGCTTGTGACTGCCAGAGATAAAATTCTCAGATTAATAATATCCTTAATTCTTGTTTTGTTTGTTACAAAAAGGCAGAGGATGCCAGAGCACAAATCTAACGTCATAAATGTCAATAAAATAGGAGACAGGTCGCGCATTATTCATCATAGTCTCCTATCTTGTTTAGTGAAGGTAGCCTGTTTAACACTGTGTCCTTCCACTTTCAAAATAAGTACGTTCACTAATGTTACTCCCTTTGATGTGCTTCCCAGAAGACAGTCTCTAGTTGATTACCCACTATGATCATTATTTCTGTTAATACTTGGCTAAGCAAGAGTCTAGAAATAAGTCGATTCAAATTTACTCTCACTTATGAACTTTGACTCATTAATAGAAATCCCAGGTAGCATAGTGTAGAACATTCACTATCTTATCAATTTGATTTTGTTGTAAAATAAACTGCTGAAGACTGTCCTCTTTGTCTTTGTATGGAATTGAATGTGCGGTTATCTTTAGGGCTCTGTTGGAGACCTTACATTTTAACCAAAAAACCAAAATTGGCAGTATAGGTAAACTGATTAACATTACCAGGGGATGGAAAATGAAATGCTTTCCAGAGAAGCTGTCTTTAAGGTTCACTGAAGGAGTACCTAGGAGAAGCAGGCGATACTTTTATCTCTTCTTTATAAATGGAAAGAATACTCTCCGAGCACCTGTAACGTTCCATGCAGTGTATGAAGCCCCGGGGATCCCAAGGAAAAAGGTGAAATCAAAACGCCATTGTACATCTTATCTGGAGGCATGGGCAGGATGCTCTGGGAGGATGCAGGGTGGTCACGCACAGGACGCCGTGGTGGGGGTGGGGTGGCTACCCGCCATGGAAGGTGTTTGCACTGGATGCTTGAGCTGCTTGTCCATGGGCACAAGCTCAGAATCTAAGAAGGCACACCTGGACACGAGAACAGCATGGGCAAGGACAGGAAGGAAGGCTTTTTAACAGGTCAACTGCGCATGTTAGGGATCTGTCGTTGCTGAAACTTTAACAGCAAAACTGGGAGAGGCAAGGGTTATTTTAATTATTTCTATATGTGACTAATAATGGCATCAGCTGTTGGACAGCTGTTACGTCAGTCACGTTTCTAGAAGTCAACTCCACATTTGCTTGCATGGCGCTTTCTTAATTAGATATTCACCCTCTAATTTTGCTGTTCAGAAGTCAAGCCCCCACCAGGGATTTGATGGCAGAGCTGTACCATGACCACGGTCCTACGTTAGATATCATAAAGTGATTTATAACAACATCATAAAGCTGTTACTATGAACTCATTACTATTCTTTAGTTCTCTAGAAACAGAAAAACATAATAAAGTCAAAACACATGCCATTCACGAATGATTGCTCAATTCATAGTTTTGGGGCCAGTACGAATGCTCACTAAACATTTCGCAGGAGGAGGTGAAGAGGTGAAAATTATGAAGACATTTACAGTTTTTTCCAAACCCAGGATAAATAAATTTCAGAATCCCCCAAAGCTCGACCACTTTCAAGAAGATAATTCATCCAAAATGGAAAAAACAACAACGAAAATCTAACTGTTTTATTAATAGGCACTTGAGTTTATAAATGGCCATGAAACAATTTGGCATGCTTAATTTTAATTACAAACAGCTCATTTCACCAGATTTATTATCTTACTTGAAAGTGGTCTGATTGCCTATAGAAAAATTGATAGGCTGTAATTTGCTTCTGGTTAGAGTTTCTTGATCTTACTTTAATTCTGAGTTATTATAGCATTATCTTTTATGTCAAAATAGTTGAGTCTTTCTTTGTGTTACAGATAATTAATAACGGTGGGTTTTTAGGGGCTTATCCCTCAGTAGCAGAAATGTATTCCCAAACCTAATTACTCAAGCCTAAACTTGAGTTTAACACTGAGCATTTAATTTATTTTTTCCACCGGTGATTGTTTTTGTCATGACGGAAAGCAGATTTCACTTATAACCATTTCCTTTCGAAGGCCAGTAACAGGTTTCCACTGAATACGTATATATTGCAAAGCAAGTGAAACCTTTCGCACTTCCCTTCTGTGTGCACCTGGAATTCGTCTTGGTTTTTCCCAACTGAGAATAACTCAGGATATACCACCGTAAGAGAAATCCACCCATACACCCCCAGAAATAACCCACAAAAATTGCCATCCAACGTAATAAGTCGAAGTAGGTAGCCAAGCAATGACATAGCAGAAAACCCTGCATTTCTGCCTGACTGGCCCTAACTGGACATGGCATTGAGGTCGAAATTCAGTTCCACCGCCCCGTGTGTGCCCAATTGCACTGACAGATACAGCGGGTAGGATTCTATGGTTGGTGAAAGCCCGCAAACAACCAATTTTCTCTTAGGTGAAACTCACATGCGGAGTAAAACTGGGGAAAAAAAAAAAAAGCCGAACACAAAATCTTCATGAGAACAATGAACACACTGGTTCTGCTTGGACGGGGTGAACGAGACCTAGTTACCTGAAAAGGCTACTTTTCAAAACGATCAATTTCAAAATCTGCGCCAAACTGCAAAGCACAGCCAAACGAGAGTGAAGCAGCTTTTCCAAAGCAGCGCGTGTCTTTCAGCCCAATCGCCCCGGCACCAGCTCCACTCTTCACATCCCAGGCTCTCCCTCCGCTGGGCTTTCTCCTTCTCACGCCCCTTGCCCTTCCGCTCATGCGCACAATCCACTCATCGCCCCCTGCACACGCCCTGCTTGCCCGTACTTGTCAACAGAAAAAACAAGTCCTTGGAGACTACTGTTACCGGCAATTGGGGTAAGGAGTGTGCTATTCCCTCCCAACGCATCTTCAACGGCGTTTTTGTTTAATTATATATAGGTTATCGATTTCTGTATGTTAGAGTTATGCCCTGCTATCTGATCGCATTACCTCTTTGTATCAAGTAGTCATTGATTTTTCTGTTTTTCAGATAATCGGGGGTAGTTTCATCCCTCTCTTTTTGTATGCCTCTAACTGCGTTCCGTGCTGTGTAGCTCCAGTGTGGTAAAGTCGCAGTGAACGCAGTAGGCAGCAGCACCTTGTGTTAGTGGGGGTGCCCCCGGCGCTGCTCTTTCTGATAGATGTGGGCTGAATGATGGTTTTGGAGATGCAGCTGGAGATGAAGCTACTCACATAAAGTCACGTTCAAGAAATTATTTACCAATTCCTATTTAACAGAGGTCTTTTATTTTTTTTAAACTGGTATTAAATTTTGTCCAATTCCTTTTCAACCTCCATAGACGTGATCCTTTTTTTTCCCCCCCTTGGGCTCGCTCTATGAACATGATGACTCACAGTATGAGACTTCTTAACATTGAATCATCTTGCCTTTCTGAGATAGTCCCCACTTGTTCAAGGCATTCGATTAACGACAATGTGCTGTTGAATACTGTTTAGCACAGTTTAAGACTTTTGCATTGATACTCAGAATGGTCTGAGTTTTTTTTTTTTGCATGCGTGTGCATGTTTTTGCTTTGGTAAAATCTTTGTCAGACTTGAAGTTATTGAAATTACTTCATGAAAGTCATTAGAAAATTTTCTTCTACGTCTATGCTCTGAAATAGTTTAAATCAAGATTTTATTCTCACCAGTGGTGTTATTTGGAGTTATTTGTTTATTTAAATTAATTTAAACTGAGATAATGTGGCCAGAAATGTAGGTGTATGTCTTGGAGACTATAAATGGCATGAGTTTTTGAAACTCAGAGACCTGAAAATAGTGAATTTTGCCACTACTGATTATTGTCTGTGCAATTTGACCAAATTACTTGATTTTTAAAAGTCTTTGATTATGCCCTGTTCTGTGAGAGGTGTAATACCCGAAAGCTTATAGTGATAATTTTACTTTTGTCCCACCAGTACATACACAGGTGTTGAAACCATCTTGGTGTGTCCCTGATTCCCAGCTTCGAGGCTATCGAATTGATCAAACGTGGAAGAGATAAAGGGACCAAAATGAAAACACATGGACTAGAGGCTCTGGTGAGCCGAGTCTACTTCTGTGACATGAAGTTCCTGCTACGTTTAGAAGATGAAGAGCGCTGAGTATTAACGAAATGGGTAATCAGAGAGTCAAGGTTGAGAACAGGCGCGCAGACCTATCCCCACGGAAAAGTATTTCCCAAGGTCGTCAGAACCATACAACAGGCCAGTTTCTACACGGAGTTCGGCCAACTCTTGCACTCCAAAAATACGATTAACAGACAGCGATCCTGTCAAATGGGGGATGGTTTCCTCCAATGGGATTTTAAACCGCAGAGTCTGCACGCTGAGCACTGGCCGACCAATGTTATTAAAGGTCAGCAGGATGTTTTCTTCAAGTTTGCAGCGCTGGCAGCTTTATCGCGAGCTCCAACCCTTCAGATACTGCTGCTGCCGGACTTTCAGGCAAATCTTGTTCTCTCCACTCATGTCAGAAAGGACAGGCTGAGGCTTCTGGAAGGTTAACTGGGAGAAGCCCGCCTTGAGCCGTTCTGGTGTTTGGTTTCTAAACCATCCAGTGCATCCCAGTGAAGTGGCACCGGTCCTGCTCAGGCTAAATCCTTCCGTTAAATTTTGTTTTGCTCCTGAAGCTAGGGAGCAAATAGTCTAGAACTGTGGTCCTGCTGGGGAACCGATGTTCTTGGCAATATTAATATGTTTTGTGATTTTGCTCAAATATAAAACTTTGTATTGAGCATATGTCCTACGTTATAATTCTAAAACAAAAGTGTGACAATCACAAAATGCTCTCCAATTCCATAGAAGAGGGGGTTTCGCATAACTGATGGTAATTCATAGGACGAGAGGAATGCACAGCCCTGGCTGAACACATGCTTCACTTAAACTAGAAATCCTGCTACAAAAAAAAAAAAATCCCCAAAAATCACCAAGGAAAATTAATTCCATGTTTGCATTAGAAATGTATAGTATGGGACAATATTGTAACAAGTGTAAAGCCAAGGTAAGATTAAACGAAAAGTCAGTGCTTGGCATATGCAGGCTGGAAACAAATATTGAATGGTTATATGAAAGAACAAAGGAACAAATTCTCTGCTGATATAAAATTATATAAATCTGATTCAAGTGTAGAAATGCTTTGAGTTGTAGAATGTTTTAAAATTTATTTTCCTCTAGTGCTATAAGTGAGTTCTCTTAAATAAACAAGAGACAATGTGTCTTAGGTTCCTATTTCATAAATTACCTTAGATTTTCATTTTCCTACTATATATGTAGAAAGAATACATTTCTCAAAAAATGTATAATTAAAACAATAATTTGGTTTTATTTTCACCTCTCATTTTAAAACACATAGAAGAGCCTTTCAAAAGTGACATCTCAGAATTATTCTCTTGATTGTAGATCCTGTCAATGAGAATCACAGAATTATTTTCAGGCTCACTTATACTAATGACATCGGACAGGTCACCTTGGCAGTTTGCATCTAGGATTATTCTTTTGTAAAATGAGGAATGTAGTGCCTAATTCACATGACTAATTGTGAGAATTAAAAGTGGCAATTTATATAATTATTGAGTGCTCTCTATGAACGAAGCCCTGTGCAAGATTCTAGGAAGAGAAAATGAGTAGGGCCATGTCCTGCCTCAAGAAGTTTGCATCCTGAGGGGAGAGAGGGTACACCGATGAGCGCAGCCACGGATACAAGGGGATAAATAATGGTGCCCTAGCATAGCTCTGCACTTCATTCTCCCAGGACGCAGCACAGCACCTGGGGAAACCTCAAGACAACGGTTCCGATTCTCCCAAGGGTGTGGGAAATGGGGAAGGTGTTCCGGTTTAGAGAGTGAACCATAAGCACCTTCCCAGGAAGAAAGAGTGTTGGGGTGAAGAGGAAACCATAAGACCTAGAGAAGCTGTGTCCTCCTGCCAGGATCATCGTGACAGGCAACGAGAAACAAGACAGGCTGGGTGCGCACAGCCCAGAAGAGACGAGAGCGTCTCCCCTAGGCATCCTCAGGAGTGCGGGAAAGCATGAGGCTGTCCCCAGTCGGGTTTCTCCATTTTAGGATCACATTTCTCTTTCCGGGAGTATGCTCATTACAGGTAGACGGCAAACACCTACTGCAGTTCATACCTTGTGCTAAGACCTCCTCTTGCAGGTAAGGTGGAGAGTCAGAGAGGACAGAGTCACATTCGGTACGCCGCTGTTTCAATAGCTGTATGCATATTTCACACATTAAATAATTTGTCTTGTCTGCCCATTAGGATTCTGTGCTACGCTAAAACCAAAGAAAAACTCCATTTTAAAGAAATAATTTGGTTCACTAATTTCCTGCGACATTGTAAAATGTGAGTACTTTCATGATCTAGCATGATTTGCAAAAAGATGCTCAGGGTCCTTTGCTTTTCAAAGAAGTACATCATCACAGGCCTGGCTGGGTAACTCAGTTGGTTAGAGCACCATCCTAATACTCCAAAGTTGTGGGCCTGATCCCTGGTCAGGGCACATGCAAAAATCAACCAATGAAGGCATAAAATAAGTGGAACAACAAATTGATGTCTCTCTGTCTCTTTGTTTCTGTATCTTTCTATCTCTCTAAAAATAATAAATACAAAATTAATAAGTAAAAAGAAAGTATATCATCTTGGCTCAGTATACATCAAATCATACAAGGGATAAAAGAAGAAATTAACATAAAAAAATCCCATAGGAGAAGTTACCCAATATAGTAGAAACAATGACAATTATATAGCAACAGAGAGCGCTAAACCCTACATTAATCTTTAAAAAGTAATTTAACTATTTTTATTACTTACACATTTTTGTACATATAAATTTTTAGGTGGCATCCTAGCATATTATTTTATGACACCTCTCCCTGTCCTTACTGTTTTATTATTGGTGTATTTATATGTCTAAGACCTATTTCCACTGTCATTAGAACATTTTATATTTATCATCATAGAACCTTATTTCAGAGAAGACCAGGCAATAGAATTTTTGTCAACTGACTGTTACACATTGTTTTATATTTTTGATAAGGATTGATGACCTGATATGCAGCAATGGGGAGCGCCTGAATGGAATTGATTTGTTTTCACTGAGGATTAAAGTTCACGCAGCACCAACCTTTCAGTAAGAATGCCCTAGATTCTTCTGCAGTCAGCCTATCTTAAAAAAAAACTGTTAGATCTCAAAAGACAATTTCTCTAGATAAAATTTTAAATTTTATTTGAAACTCTTAATTGACTGTGCTCTAGCAACCTGGAGATCATTTCTCTTAAACCTTGTATTTAAAAACAAAAACCACAAAAATAAAAAGAAGATAAGTTGCATCTTCAGAAACAGGGAGGGTTAGAAAACAGAAATACTGCATCTCATTTGTAGGTTGCTGACATTAATTTAATTTTAAAATAGTTGCAGTATTGAATCCTGGTACCATTTAACGGCAAAGGGAATTTAATGAAATCAACCCCATTATTAATTGCTACCTTCCCATTTTTTTAAAGAGCTATGCATAATTTACGAACAAATTGAGAGAGTCCACAACGAATTTCAGAGATTCAAAATATTTCACCTTTAAAAATATTTTTATGTTAAAAGCATCATATCATATTGAAGTAGTAGAAAAGAGGTTTTGTAATGAATTAGTTATGACTCCCTTGATGCTACCCCTATTTATAACTTAATTTCTACAATATTTCATTAACATATTACTGTTATTTAAATACATATTTTGCAATGAATATACATATACAATATATATTGTGCAGTAAACATATTAGGACAAGAAAAAATGTAAGAAGGAAATAAAAACTATCCCAAATCCTTCCACCTTGAATATGCTCACTCTAGGCATTTTGATGTATTTCTTTTTACATTATTTTTTCCTAAGGTTGTCCATAAACACATACATATGCTATGTACACACACAGGTGTTCCTGTTACGGACTGAATGTTCACGTCCCCCCCAATTCTGCCATGTTGACGCCCTGGCCCCAAAGGCGACGGCCTCAGGAGGTGGGGCCTTTGGGAGAGGGTTGTGCCCTGAGTGCGGAACCCTTGGCAGTGGGATTCGTGCCCAGTAAGAGACCCCAGAGAGCCAGCTTGCCCTTTGCGGCATTGAGTTTACCAAGAAAAGGCAGCCGCCCAATCCACTATTGCCTTGATGGCGGACTTCCCAGCCTCCGGAACGATGAGAAATACATTTCTGTTGTTTATAAAGCACCCAGTCTATGGTATTTCATTACAGCCACTAAATTGACTAAGACAGTGTACATTGTTCCATTCACAGGTAGAGGGATATGTGTACAAAAAAGAGCACAAAGAGCACACACAACTTTTTACCCACAATTCTCCAAGAGTCTCCTGAAATCTACCCAGTTGCTGTACCTACTAGCTCCATCATGGTTGAAGTGACAAGTGTCCCTTATTGGGTCCACAGCTACATCTGTCCCTAAATCTGTTCTGCATCTAGGGACCATAGCAATTTTTTAGAATAAAAACCTGGCTATACTGCTTCCTAGCTTACATTTCTTTCCTACCGCACTTAGCACAAAGTGGGAAGTCTTGGCATAACCCCTGCCCTCCTCTTCACGGCTCTGCCAGGTCTGTCCCCTGCCCTCCTGTTTGGCCTGAGCCACCCCATCTCCTTGTGGTCCTTCCTGTCTAATCACATGGCCCTGGCTTCTCTTGTCAGTCGCTGCAAAGTCCTCTCATCCGCACGTACTATTTTTTCTCTTGTCGGAGGCACAAGATGCATCTTACATTGCAATTAATGTCCTCACACAATAGAACATTTTAACATTTGCCCATAGCTGATGTGACTCCTCACCAAGAGTCCCCACCAGCTGGTGCGTGTGATAAGAATTTACCTAAACTAGATGTTAAAGTTCAGTCTGATTCAATAATTATAACGGTCTCTTGAGGTAATATTCAGGTACTCTTGGGAGAAAGGCATCTTCTCTCATTGCCTTCTGGTGAGGAAGATGGGCGGTTGGTTAGATTTTCCCACAGTCACGGCTGCTCAGAGCAGCAGACCCGGATGTGGCTCTGTGGTCTCCCCCTGCTTACACATCCCTCTATTGCTGATTCCATCGCTGATGGCCTGGGCCAACTAAAGGCTGGTGCTCAAGGCTCCAGATAAGTCCAAAACATGACAGCAAAATACACAAGAACCGTTTTCAGGGATACTCTTAAGTAGCAGGACTCTCTCACAGAGAGAGACAGACAGACAGACAGACAGCTGGAAGGACTCTCTGTGGTACACTGGAGTGGGTGGGGGGGGGTAGTTTGCCAGATCTTTAGAACCCAGTAAAATATCGACTAAACCACTCAGATCTTTTCTTTCACTTTTTCTTCCCTCGTGAAAGAAGCACCTCAAAATGAATGCAGCTTGCCAATTATTTTTGATGTTCTGAACAAAATATTCTGAAAGGAGAATGATCCTCACTCCCTTAAACATAATAAATAAATAAATAAATAAATAATAAGCTAGCATATGTCTGCTGGGAATTCAGATAAAACTGGGAATGACAACTCACATTTGTGGCTAGATCGGTGTTGAGTAATGTCCCAACAATTTTTACATTCAAGTCAAATACAATTTTCATCCGTTCCTACCAATATGGAAACTCAGGTAGGAGGCTATTCTGATAAGCCTAACCAACATAAATGTAACATGTACTCGAGTTTCTGGACCCACGATTCTGAGACCACATCTACAAGGTGGTACCCTCTCCAAGCTCATTCTCTCTGGAGAGGCAGTTTAGGAATTACCCTTGGGTCTCTGCCACCATAGTCCTGCTAGTTTTATTTTTATTTTTTAAGTGGACACTAAAAGACAAAGCAAAAAGGAAGATGGACAGAAACAGCCCCACCTTCCTCCATCGTCGCTCAGCATTCGGGAAGCAGGAGGTCGTCCATCTCTGGCCAGGGGACGTGGCCGTGATGTGTCCTGCAAGGCACCCTGTTGCTGAACGCACTTTCCATGCCTGCTCTTCTCTCCAGCATCCGCTCGGTCCCTCACCCGTGGTTCTTGCCCCGTAACTCTCCTTTCCTCATTGGGATGGAGTTTTTCGAGAACCATTTACTGTTAAATCATCTATGTAGGGCTACCCATGCAGAGAGAACTATAATGTAATTTTAATGACCTAACAAATAAAACGTAGTGGTTTTGACTTTACTCTTGGCAACTAAGGTGGATGATGCCAGTAAAAATAAAATCAGCCTGAAAGAAATAAACAAGTCAAGATAGTTCTAGAAAGGCAAGCGAAATCCTCCTTATACAAAACATGAATATATGATAAGATTTGGAATTCTCTAGCCCTTTCATAAGATCATTTTACTGACTTCCACTTTTGAGGGTACTAGTTTATAGGAAATTAAACTCGTGCCAAGACCCTGGGGACCTGCTTCATCCTGCAAGGGGCTCGGATGTGCTGATCTCTCGCACCTCAGCCCATGGTCGTCCAGCCTTTCTCGGTTAGGAAAGCGATAAGGTTAATGACCGCTGTGTTCTCCTAACCAGCACCCGACCCAGCAGTTCTGCCTGGTACAGGGAGGTGAGACCCGCCACCAACGCGTAAATAATGATGTCCCAGGGACCTTCAAGGAGGCGAGCGAAGCCCTTGCCTGCGGGTGTCTTCTACTCTGACTGACTGATGGGAGCAAACCCAAATTACAGAACAACTTTTCACTGGGAATAGAAAGTGCGATTGGTGGATGCAGACTGAGATCCAAGGAAGAATAAAAACGACAACAATCCAGAGTGAGGGGCCTACAATCGGAGCCAGCAGACCTGCCTTCCTGGGGAAGCTGGTCTTCTTGGGGTAGAGTCACACCGGCTGCCCCACCAACAAGTTACCGCTATGCTTATTCGCCCGGGGTGTGGGGACTGCATTCCTCCAAGTGTTAGACTTGGTGCATGTGAAACTGTGTATTCAAGAGAAGATAAAACTACAAGCGGGTCCATATGTGCGTTTACCCACTTCTCTAAGGTCTGGAGTGATAGAATCCAAAAGACCTGGGAAGGACCTCACAAAGTAATGGTAAACCTTGAAGCCCGGAAATGTAAGACATTCCCTGGTGTCACTGGGCCGAGAGAAACTGAGGTCCGAGGTCCTAGAAGCCTCAGAAATTAAATATGAAAAAGTGAAAACATTTTTTCCAGTTAAATACCAAGATAGCCGTGGACAGCCATGTATGGGTAAGTTGTGATGAAAGTTGTTTCTTAGTGTGTATTACATTAGCTGTATCCATCTTTGCCTCTGAATGGAAGGATTAGCCTACAACGTAGAGACAAAGTCAGCAAATGATCACCTTCTGAAGTTTAAATTTGGTTGCGCCAAACACATGTATTTGCCCTTTGTCAAATGCCTTATTTTAGAACTAAAATGCTAATGAACCTGTGGCATCTCCAATTGGAATCGCGTGAGCTGGGTGTCTCCGGACCTATTCAAACTTACAATATTTGTAACTTGGAGAAATTGTTTTTAGTGATTTACTAAACACACACACACACACCATCACTACCACTGCCACCACCAACAAAAAAAACACAGGTTAGGGTGGCAGGAAGGAACTTGAAAATTCAAGACTTGTTCTTTTTCTGGCATTGGCAAGCAAGAGAAGCCCACAAAACACAGATGTTGTACCGGAGCAGGAATAATTATCTGTAATCTATGCGAGCTGGATTCAAATGGCTTTGCTTTCAGTCTAGGAAACAGCTGTTTATTAATTTGAAATATACGTCTGCTGGCAAAAAGCAGCAGCACAAAAATGCTGTGATGCAGACATGTGTGGGGGGAGCTAGCGTTTGAGAAGAGGTATGGAAATAAAGATAAACAAATGATAGCATCCCAAGCAAAAGGAACTAGAAGTCACTTGGTCCATGAGGTTAACAGACCAGGATCGAGACAGATGGCCTCTCAGGGAAGGGTCTCGGCCAACCGGAGCTGGGAGGTGGCACTCGGAGCATAACTGCAGGACGCAACGTCCCCTCCCTCCCCAGACTGAAACACTCCAGAACTTTCCCACCCAGGCAACAGCCTCAGGTTCCACCTTCCCAATGGGAAGAACAACGGTCCAGGTGCACAGCGGAACCCGTCGCGAGGACGTGGGAGTTTCTCCACACCTGCTGGCTGAACGGACGGCACGTGAAATTCTGAGCACAGACTTCAGACAGACGCAGGACACGTGCCGAACCATGAGCACCACGGCTTGGGAGCTCCGCCCCTCTGGGGCCAAGCAACCACCTCTAAGCAGGATTCGTTACTAGGGAAGAAGGGTGGGGAGGGGGAGGAAACACGAACCCTGCACTTTTAAAGGCAGTAGAGTCACGACCTCTGATGCTCACACTGATTAGTGCCACCGGGATGACCCAGGTCCTATTTTCAAAACCTTTCCTATGGATTTAATTGGTTTTGAAATATTAATAGTTTTTTTTTTTTGTCTAGCAAAATACCTCTCATTATACTATGTGGTTAATTTTGAATATATTCAGTATTTAATATCTGGACTGATACATTTTCCATGGAGGAAATGTATTATTTTCCATGATATATTTTCTTGTATCCTGAAGTTGGTACAAGTTGCAGCGCAGAGTGCACGAGCAAAGCAATTCTACAAAATGGCACATTTTACAAAAACAAAATTCTTGCCATTGATCCTTAGAACTCTTTATTTCGAGCTGTATAAAATGTCACATTTCTTACGTTGAAAATGTGGAGCTACTGCTCTTTAATTTTCTTCTCTCGCGCAAACTACTGCACCACAGTTTGCGGGGACTGCAAACGGGAGCGTCTGCTGCCCAAATCTGCTTGCAGCCCGTACACTGGAGTTAGAGGCCCACGGAGACACGCGGTGTCGGACATGGGACTCGCACAGGGGAGGAGGAGCGCGTGCCCAGGAGCTGGGCGTTCCCACACCCACAGCCTCTCGTCGTTTAAACGGAACACCAAGTGCGCACCTTTAAACCTCCCCGCCCGCCCCAGCAGGAATCGGACAGCCAGAACTCTGCGGAACCTTGTAAATCACCTTATCCGGCCAAGCCCTTGTGGGATGAAGAAGCCGAGGGTCACCGGGTAGATGAACTCATCTGCAGTTACACCGTCTGGAGGGGGGGGACACGCTTGGACCCCAGGTGCCGCCCTCCTGTGTTATACCCACCTGAAGCCGTTTACATGCCCTTAAAGAGGGGCCATTCACAGCTCTAGGAACATATTTCTGGAACTTTACCCCCTTCCTAGCCTGCTGATTTCATTTTGCATAACAATATTTCTTCTCTCGGCCTCAGTTTACCCACCTAAACACTGACAGGAGCATCTGGAGGCCCTCTGAATGGAAGTAACCCAACCTAAACTGTGGTTTAGAAACGCCTCACGTGGTCACAGGACCTTTCACAGGGCAGGTTTCGGGGTAATGGTGGCGTTACGCTGAGGAATTCCAGGCTGGATACTGCAACAGGCTTCTGCCCCTCTCTACCCTCAGCGGGCACCGTTGCCAGCCTCTTGGGGGGGGGTAGGAAGTGAGACACAAGGCAGTGAGTCACAGGTATCGCGGCAGCTCCAGATCAGCTTACGAACGCCACCCAGGTGAGCCACCCGGACCAGACCAGGACTGGAGAGAAGGCGCGGCGAGAGGCCCACTCGGCCAGGGTGACGGACACCGGGTCCCGACATGACAAGGACAGCTGCCACATGCTTGGGAGAAATACACCTTGAATGAAGTCTCTGAGATGCTGTCGAACACGTGGGCCTAACCTCAGAGCTGCAGGCCAAACGAAAGCTCCGTCTCCCTCGGTTCCCTCTACGCGCTACCTGGCTCAGGCCCAGGGTCTCATTCGGGCAGTGTGGGCTCCGTCACCCAGGGAGTCCTTCACTCCACTCCACCTCCTCATCATGCACGTAAGACTGGATGTGGTCCGGGGAAACCCTGGGAGGTGACGGTACGTTCAACACGCTGAAGTGCTAATGTTTTTGCAGGCGTGTTCATAGGTTAAAATTGATCAGGTTCTACATCTTAAGTATGTGCAATGTATGGTGTTTCAATTACACTTCATTAAAGCTAAAAAAGAAAATAAAAAAACAACGGGATGTTCTCATCCACCAGGCACGGCCCCTCAGCAATCTCCCTCTCGTTGGTTTCTTTCCAAGCGCACTCAGGCCACAGGTTGTCACTGTGATTAAAATCAGGTAAAAGGAAGGGTCCGCTAAGCTGCCCTCAACCTGGGTCCGCTTCAGACAGACTCTTAGGCTCCTGACTCCAGTTTCCTACAGCATCTACGTTAGAAAACCTGTCGTTTGCAGATGCTTTGTCTGCCTCACTGAGATGGTAAGGGCTGAGTCCTCCCTCCGACCTGTAACCACTGGGGAAGAGAACAGCCCTCTCTCCCAGTCTTGGGTCCTTGTGGGGGAAGCCGCCCAACCTCACGAAGCCTTACTCCAAGTTATAAAACTGCCTCCCGTCACCAACACAGGAGAACGTTTACTTTTTACCCTTTGGGTAAAGCCAAATGGCAAATCCCAGCGACCCGGAGACTCCCACGCCCCGACTCTGGAAAAGTCCACTGCCTTGCAGTTCAGTGGAGGTGAGCGACCTTCGGCCGCTTACCTGCTGCAATAGCCGTGAACGAAGTCCCTGCCGCCTGCTTACCTCGGTCCAGGGCAGCGTTTGCTGGGTCTGGGCTCATTTTGACTTTATCTTACACTTGTCAGACTTGTCTGCTTTTTGTTTTTCTATTGCTTTTTTTTTGGGGGGGGGGAGGGTTTTGTTTTTGTTTGTTTTTTAGTTTGCTTTTCCTTTGTAAATTAGCCTCATTTTTCTGAGGTCTCATAATAATTAACAGTGTTCTTCATGCCTCTAAAATAACATTAAATTTAAAAAATCACATTAAAGATTACTAGATCACTTTTGTTTTAAATATCCTTAAAAACCAAAAAAATTAGAACAAAAACAAACAAAAAAACCCCTCCTTGTTGCTGTTTCTCCAAGGACAAGGCTCCCTGGCTGGCCAATGAGGCTATTAAATCTATCAGGATATGAGAATGTTTCCTTCGTGAAGAATAAATTGCCCAACAGCTTGACTGAGCAATGAAATAAAACCTCTAGATTCTGCTTACAGCTTCTCATCTTATTTTGGTTGCCCAGGCCGGGCTCCTCTGGAGCATGATGCCAAGAGGGCACTGTGACTTCTTTAGTGTTTGCGTATGTTTTAACTATAAATTGATAAGTTGGGTGGTAATGTATGAATCTTTTAAAACCCTGGAAGAGCCAGCTATTGAAAAAAATAATGTAAAAATAAAAAAAAAATAAGGAGAAGGGGAAAGAAAGCTAAGATTTACTAAGCACTTAAAATTTCAAGGCTCCCTTCCAAATGCAGTACATGCATTATTTCAAAACACCTAACCGCCACCCTCAGGGTTGGCGCCACTGCGATTCTCATTCTGCAGATGAGGAAACCATGGTCCCAAGCGCATAAATAGCTTCCCCCTGGTTGCACGGTTAATTAATGGCAGAGCTGGAGCTTGATCACCTAAGGAGTGCAGGCCCTGACCCAACACCGTCCACCACGATGCTACCGTAGCTTCTGGGCTTGCAGCCTGTCGACCTTAGATATGAGAAACTCAGCTGGAATAAGGCAAAATCTACAAAACCAGCTTCCACAGTCAGGTCTTGAATTGCAGTCTTGCTAAGTCACAATTATCCTTAAAATGAACGCGCTGTCTGCTCCTTGCTGGAGGCCACGGATTCTTGGCCTCAGATCCGACTGTCTAAGGCAGTGGTCCTGAAGGGTGGACCCTGGAACACTCGGCTGTTGGTTAGGGATGCCTATTCTCTGGTCCCTCTGCAGAGCTCCTTGATTAGAAATTCTGGGGAGGGGGCTCAGCAATCAGTTCCAGCGAGTGCCCCGCTACAATCACCAGGTGATTCTGATTGCTTGCCCTGAGACTCCCAGTCACAGACAAATCTAGGCGGGGACCCGTCTGCTGCTGCTGCGGCTCTGGTGCAGTGTGACCTTACGAGTGGTCTGCTGGGATTTTTAGATTTCCAGCCTGAGTGGGTTCTTTCCATTTACGGGGGTAAATTGTACAGGACCTATGCCTTTTTCTGGGTAGATTTTGATCTTAGAGATCCAGAAACTTGCATTTCAAAATCTTGGCATTTTGTTACCCAGAGCAGGCTGGCACAAAATGCTTTCTTCAGAACTATCTGCCGAATGAATCAGTAAGATCATCCCTGATTCTCCTTCTCCCATCAACACAGAGTGAGACTATGAAGCCACTGAGGAAACTGGCAAGAATTCACCGTCTATCGAACTACAGATAGTGTGCACGATTGTGTCCGGTGTCAGCATGAGGAGAGAAGCCCATGCTTCGAAGTCACTGCTGTACCCTAAAGAGGGAGGGGAGGCTCTGGGCAGCCGTCCAGAACCCTGGGGTTGGGCTTCCTAACAGAGCAGACTGTGCCTCATTTACTCGAAACGCTGTGACATCCCGAAGTAGCAGGTGCCCCATGCGCGGCGGAAGCCACCCAATACTTAAAAAAAGAACTATGAAAGTTTCTTCACGTTCTTCTCTTCTAAATGATCGAAACCAGCTGACCCCCTTGTCCTTGTCAATCTCCTCTCAGTCACACAGAAACGTCGATTACATGCGGAGGTGCAGGACCTTTATCTTTGAATATACGCTAGAGAACATACACAACCGCAGGTGGGCGGGCGGGAGAGCCTACGGACCTTGCATATACTGTTATTCTTGATTTCTTCTTTCCTTGGAAAGGCACCGGACAATTCCATCTATTTCTCAACGTAGAAGTCAGGAGAGAGAATTCAAACACTCAATTAAAATAGGTACACAGTATCTAAATGTCTTGGCGGGCAAGACTTCCATGTGATTTTGAAATAACCTTAGAAGAACTCCTCAAAATGTGCTACATTACCTGAAATTACCGTATATTTTGGGCCATAAGATGCACCTAGGTTTTAGAAGAGGAAAATCGGGAAAAAAAATTTTGAAGCAAAAAATGTGGTAAAATGTTTAATAACATAAATAGCATAATATTTCACCAATGTAAATGTAAGCAGAACTGAACAGCAGCATTAATGACCATTATTCCTCCCAAATTTGAGGAGGGGGAGGTGCATCTTATAGTGTGAAAAACACAGGTAACATAATATTGAATGTCAATTATAACTGAAACATTTCTTTAAACATTAAATTTTAAATAGTTCCAAAGAAATATTCTGCATTATAACTGCCAGGAAAAATAAAACAGGATTATTTTTCCCACTAGTCATGTGCAGGTGTATACTTTCATATAGCTACTTTCAATTAACATATAAACGTAATTATTATTGGAAGAGAAAATGTTTTCTAAGGTATTAAGCTCAGCAACGGGCATATCACAGTCTACTACTGACAAGTAGAGGGCATCACCTTGGACATGCCAGTCGAATTGTCAATCAAGAACATATTTTTCCACTTTCCACTCTCAGTCCTTTCAGACTAACCTTTCGGAGTCCGTGACCTTCAGTAAGTTTCAATCTCTCTCCTTCATTTGTTTGCTATGAACTTGCCATCATTTCAATCTCTCTCCTTCATTTGTTTGCTATGATCAGCCATCATTGGACTGATAATGTATGGAGAGAGCGTGTAAAAAGTTACCAACACTTTAAAGTGGATATATTATTTACAACGACACCAAAGCATTGCTATTTGAATAGACACTAATTTCATGGTCTTGAAATATTTGAACACATTCAAATTTTGCCATTGTTCCTCCGCAGGCCGTAAAATGTGAAACATGTCAAAGAAAACAATGTGCTGTTTTAGATTTTGTTATTTCAACTCTGGGTTCGCGTTCAAACAGAGGTGTAGGTGTTAACACAGCTACTGACTATCCACGGGCAGTTTGAAAGCACCCAGAGGCATGTCTTTCTGTCGTAGTTTGTAGGACACGGAGGAGAAAGCGGGCGATGAGAAATTCCAATTGATGTAAAAATATGAAAACCTTAAAACAGGTTGAAAATTCCATAGGTATCCTTATACTCCAGTATGACGTTGTCAACTTGTCTTTCCAGAACACGCGTCAAATTCAGTCCTAATACTTTTGCCCCAAAGGACTCTTTCTCACTTACTCACCGGGGAAACCCAAGGCTTCATTCTTTTCACCAGACAAATGTCCCAGGGTCACAGCCATTTCCTCTGAAGAGGCAAAGGGAACCACACTCCGACCAAATAAACTACAACTACATTCCAACTCCACTCAGCTGCAGGTAGAATTTCCAGTTTAAAAACCGATGAAATTTGGTGGGATAAAGTAAACTTCCAAATGATTAACTAATGCATTTATGACCTAAACATAGTTTTCTTTAACTTAAGTGTGGACAATATTCATGCACACAACTTACCAACTCTGAAAAATAGTACTTTGGAGGCTAATGATGGAAGATTTGAAAATTATGATGCATGGGAAGTGCTACAACAGAAGTGAATCCCAGTCTAAAAACGATTGTTTGAAGCACAGTGCTGGCGACCAGGTAGCAGCTCATGTGCGGGCCTTCCTTCCTTCCTTCCTTCCTTCCAAGTTTAGTCATGCATGTTGCCATAAGGGGCCCATATTTCTGACTTTATTCCTTTACTACTTGCTTAAAGTTTATTGGGTGTGATAAATATTCAAATAATCATACAAATGCATGCTTACTAGTAAACTCGGGCAAGCGCAGGGGAAGGAAGACAGCGCCATCCTGAGAGAGCAGAGGTGACTTTAGGGGTGCAGGGAAGGTGATGTCCGAGCTACGTTCTGAAGTGTGAAAGGGGCTGGGGGAAAGGAGTGGGGCTGTCCAGGCAGGAGGACTCTGGGTGACAGGGAGAGTATTTGGGACTTCAAGACACAGTGTGGCTGTGCTTCGGAGAGGGAGGAGGAGTGCAGAGAAACGATACGATGAAATAGTCTGGAGTTATCGGCAAGGCTCAGACGTGGCTTCTTGTTTCTCACTGCGCAAACCTCCCCCTGCCCCAGTTTTATTAACATATAACTGACATAATTTATGATATAATTTATATCATAAATTATAGATTTAATGATATAAATTAAGATATAATTTATGATATAAACTCAACGTTGCATGAGTTTAAGGTGTATAACACAATGATTTGACATATGAATATATTGTTTTATAGATAAAACTATTACCACAAGAGTTTTAGTCAACATCCCTCACCTCACGTAGTTATAATTTTCCTTATGTTGAGAATTTTTATGACCTACTCTCTTAGCAACTTTCAAATATACAATGCAGTACTGTTAACTATAGTCACCCCGTGACACATCATACCCCCAGAATGTTAACCAATTGTGATTGACCTTACAACGGAAGTCTTTACAGTTTGACCACGCCAACCCATTTCCCCAACCACGGCCACCTCTTCTGCAGCATCAGTGTCTTCTGTGTCTCTGTGAGTTCGTCCTTCCCTAGATCCACGGGTAAGCGCGGCCACCCAGCATCTGTCTCCCTCTGTGTGACTTAGTAAGTGATGACTTCCTAAGTGATTAGCAGAATCTCCTCAATGTCCACCTGTGCTGTGGCAGAAGGCAGGGCTTCCTCCTTTTCATGGCTGAAAAATATTCCATCGTGCACATATGCCACATTTTTTTATTCATTTATCTGTCAGTGGACGCTCAGGGTGTTTCCTGAGCTACTGCAAACAAATTGCACTACGACAAGTGGGGATGCAGATATCTCTTTAAGGTGGTGATTTCGCTTTCTTCAGAAACATACCCAGAAGCAGAATTGCTGGATCACATGGTCGTTCTGTTTTTAATTTTGTTGAAGGACCTCTATGCTGTTTTCCACAGCGGCCCCGCCCACAGGCCCAAGGGTTCCCTTCTCGCCCATTCTCTCCAGCACTTGTTATGGTTTGTCTTTTCCTAACAGCCGTTCTGACAGGTGTGAGGTGATAGGCAAATCTTCACGTAAACAAGTTTTGTGAGGAGCATTTTAGATAATTCATGAAGTTCGTAGCATGTAACCAATGTGGGGAACATTGATAGTTCACAAATTATAAATAATATTACCCATTTCAGGCATATACCAGGAATGATAATTCACTTACTAGATATCGTATTATTTTTCTGCCTTAGGTCTTTAGTTGCAGTGACACCATGAAAACTTCAGAATGACTTGTTTTTTAATGAAGGACGCTTACTATCTCGTCTTGCTGGGGAAGCAGCGGCTCTCACTCAGGGCTGGCTTCGCCTCCCAGGAGGCATTGGCAGCACCTGGCCACGCTTCGGCCGTTCCAACTGGGAGGCGGACTAATGGCGTCTAGTGGGTCTAGGCCAGGGATGCTGGCGAGCAGCTTACCATGCACAGGAGCGACCCCTTCCAACGAAGAGTTATCTGGTCCAAAATGTCAGTAGTGCAAGAGGCGAGGAACTCTAAAGTGCTCAAGTGTTTTAAAAACAATGGGAAGTGTTGTCCACGGCCTGTTAACCTAAAGGATGGGCATTTGTGTATTCCCTACATAGAGAGCTACGGGGGTGGGCCGGATTTCAGGATATAAGGGACAGCAAACGTGTCAGTCTTCCAACTGTGACATTGGAGACGCCTGTTCGGGAAACCCCGATATATCAAAAATCAGGCCTTGACAGAAAATTCCGATTTGGGAGTTGTCAGAGTGCACAGAACTTGAGCCCACGGGTCTGAATGAGCCCGCCTACCGGAAGAAACAAGAGTGAAAGGAGAGCAGGGATGGTGACCGAGTCTTCAGGGACCCTCAGGTCATGACTAGACAGAGAAGAATGAGCCCACGAGGAAAATTAACAAGAACAGGCAGAATCCAAAGAAAGAAGAGAAAAATAAGATGAGCTGATGTCATGGACACCAATGTAAGAGTTTGTTTCAAGGAAGAAAAACTGATTTATAGTGTCCGATGCTTCTGAGAGGAGGAAGAAGAGCAGGACAGAAGAGTCCATTTATGAAGACACACAGGTCATTAGCGACCTTTGGGGAGGGCCTGACCTGGCTGAGTGCTGGAGGCGAAAGCCCGGATGGAGTGGCCAGGACCACCGGGCAGAGGGGCTGTGGGGATGCCTCTGGTATGAGTCTTGATTTTAACAGGGAGCAGAGGTTGGGGAGACGTGTGTATGGGTCAAGGCAGACAGAGGGCAGACCAGAGTACGTTTAAAGGTTATGGCAGTGATTCGGTTAGAAGCTCGTAGTGCAGTCTACACTGGGGAAAAGGAACAGTTTCTAGGGTAGAGTTTCTCTGAAGGTAAAGGGAACAGGACGGAAGAAAGAGAGAGTTTGGCCTTGTTGCTGAGGGAAGTCAGCTTTACTGTAACCGGAGGGAAGAATCAATAAGTATCTTTATTGGTCGGTTTATGTAGGATTGGCACAGGTTTGAGGCTATTGGGTAGAAGTAAATACTTGTTCCCCCAATAAAATGGAGCAAGAATGGCCAATGTTACGATCTGCTCTGATCTGAATGTTTGGGTTTTCCCGCTCATTCTTATGCTGAGATCCCAAGCCCCCAAGGGATGGTATGAGGAGGTAAGGCCTTTGGGAAGTTACTAGACCACGAGGTTGCCACCCTCATGAATGGAATGAGGCCCCGTACAAAAGAGGCCCTGGGAAGCCCGCCCTGGCCGTGGGAAGTGACGGAGGAAAGATGGCTCTCTCCGAAGTGGGCTCTCACCAGACACCCACTTTGCCAGCACCCTGGTCTTATGCTCCCGGGCTCCAGAACCACGAGAAATACACATCTGTTGTTTATAAGATACCCAGTGTATGATATTTTGTGGTTCAGCCTGAACAGACTAAGGCATCATTTTTCAGTGATTTACACCAACCTAGTGAGGAATGCCGGAAGCCAGTCACAGGAAGTGCCCTGCACCCTGTTCCCTTCATCAAAAACACGCTGCCTGCTTTGTGCCCAGTGAACACCATGCCCTGCGCCCTTGCATGGAAGGAAGCTGTTCCAGGGTGTGGTTTTGTCATGTGGATGAGCTCTCCTTTTCATTTTTCTTGCAACTATCTTCCCAGTGGACTACTATCTTGTGTTGGCAAAATGGTGCTTCTGCAAAAGTATAGCTTGAACTATCAGCTCTTGTTTCTATGCACCTGCACATGTATCTCCGTGAATAATCCTTTAGAATACAAGCTTCTCTGTCCTAAGCAGCCTCACTGAGCAGATGGGTTCATCCTGAGTTAATTAGAATACCCAGTTAAACAGAAAGTCTGCTAACTGGAAGCCTCCATTTTATAATCAAGCCAATTAACTGGGTAATTATTGAACCTCTTTTTTCCCCAGACTGTGACCTCATTGAAGGTAGAATATTTTTCTCATTAAAATAAATAAAAAATGCATTCATTAAAATGCTTACTGAAAAAATAACCGTACGAGGCTCAAAGTACAATTGGGGAAAATACGCATTGGAAACACAAGAATAAGAGAATCAGCCTTCTCATTCCAAGTATCTATTCCTGACTTTCACCTCTAACATATATAACAAGGTCGAGCACAACTTTAAAAAAGCAGAGAGAACTTAAGAAATAAAACAATGGAAGAATTCTTCCTTTTATCCCATTTCTTATTAAAGTATAAGTCTTTTTTTTTTTATTATCCTCACCCAAGGACATGCTTATTGATTTCAGAAAGAGGGTTAGGGGAGAGAGGGTGGGGAGGAACATTGACATGAGAGAGAAACATCGACTGGTTGCCTTTGCACACACCCCAATGGGGAATGGACCCTATAACCCAGGCAGGTGCCCTGAGTGGGAATCAAACCTGCGACCTTTTGGTTTATAGAACAATGCTTCAACTAACTGAGCCGTACCAGCCAGGGCTAACGCATACATCTATGTTATAAGTGAATAATGGCAGACCAGATGGCAAAGAATTCAACTGATAAATGGACTCTAGAAAGAGTGATAGTTTGTACAGAACTATAACATAAACTGAACAGAAATAAACAACAAGCAGCTCCAAAAGAAAGGTCAGAGAAGACAAATGCCATATAATTTAACTTATATGTGGAATTTAAAAAATCAAAACAAATAAAAACAGAGAGAAACCAAGAACAAATGGATGGCCGCCAGAGGGGTGGGGGTGGGTGAGGAAGGGGGAGTAGGCAATAGCACCGTTGACAACTTTGCTTGGTGACAGATGAACCTAGACTTGGTGTGGTGAGCACATCAGAAGATGCATAAATGTTGAATCGCTATGTTGTACGCCTGAAACGAATGTAATTTTATATGCCAAATAACCTGTAATAAACCCTCCTCCACACACAAAAGAAAGAAATGTCTACTATAAGTTGAATCCTCCATTCTGGAGTAGAAGTGGGTGACAAATTCAATTCCATGCAATTTATGTAAAGACAAATATATTGCAACTTTATCCATTAAATGAGGAGTGTGAGATTCAAGGAAAACATGAGATAGGACTCTTGCTTTATGCTGTCTTGTTGAAAAAATAAAATACCCAGCAGCAACGTAGAACAGCTTTATAATTAACTTCAGTTACGAGAGTAAAGCTCTTTCACACTATTGAAAAGGTTAAAAGGCTCAGGTGTTGAGTGAGGTCCTGAGGGTACACTGTGGGGTAGAACATTCCAGAAAGTCTTCATGCAAAAATAAACTTGGGGAAGACTCTTTGTGATTTCTTTAGCTTCACCACTTGTCAAATGATACATGAAGCTGAATTGTTACTCTTGAGTATTTCTTTTAATGTGAGCCAGTTAGATTATTTACTTTGATGTTTGCACTATTCTTTGCGATGTAAATGTTCCTGTTTGAAAATGAATTTTACTAAGTACTTTTCATTCAACTGCAACCTGAAATTTTAAGATACGCCAACTTTGCCCACTTGACGTCCCCTCTTTCAGCATTCTCTTCTGAGAATGATACATTTAAGTTGGCCTATAGAAACGGAAAGACTTCCTGAACAGAACCGGTGGGCTGTGTCCCCCCCTCCGATGGAGCAGGGACCTTGCCCTCTTCCTGCATCCCAGCCAAGGTAAAAGCTGGTGGCCGGGAGCAACTCAGGAGAATGAACTACGGGCAGAGCGTGCCTGTGCCCTCATTCGTGAACGGGAAGAGCATCCGGGAAAGGCGTCTATTTTCCACGAGTTATTCTTTTCATGTACTTTCTTCTGGCTGCCATTCAAGTCTCCGTGTTTTCAATGTGATTATAATGTACTTCAGAAACTCCCTGCTGTTTTTCCTACAGGTTACCTGCCCAGGGAAATGCCTGCTGTCTGACTTAGCACTCAACTGTCCAACTGTCCGTTAGAGGGCCTGATGTTTTTTCTTCCTGTTTTTTAACCAAACTATTGTCTAGCTTTCTCCAACATGTGCTACATTGTTCCCACTCAGTCACCTTTGCCTATGATTATTCTGATTGAGTTCGTGTTGTGCATATTCGCTTAGTTTACCTTTGTCCCTTGAAAGAAGCCGTTTTCCAGAAAACCTTTCCAGAAACTCTCAGTTACAAAAGGTTTCTGTCTCCTCTGAGATCTTCTTGGCCATTTATCACAAACTGCCTGACACGACATCTATTTGTGACGACTCAAGATCACTTGTATTTAGAGGATGAGTATGGGATCGTGCGCCCACTCATTCGCTCAACAAAAGATGTTCATTCACCTAATAAAAATCTACCACGAGGGCTTTCCCGGGACAGACACTGAAGATGTTCGTTCCCAGACCTCCACAACATGATGGACTAATGAGGGAGGCAGATGCTCTGAGAACCGCAGGAGTCACAGGACCTTAGGTGTAAGTGTTATTTATGCCTTTGGAGACACCATCATTCTGAACCTCTTCTGCTCTAGGGTGACATGGAGGACAAAGGAGATTCTGGTTGGTGGAACTAGACGGCAGGGTGCGGCAGAACAAATGAGACATCTGGAGAGACACTGAAGGAGCCCGGGGGCCAGGGGTAGCTAAACTTTTTAACCGAAGCTGATGTCAAGCTTCAAGCATAGTCTCTGCGATTCATGGCCCAAGAAGTCATGTTGAGGAACTTTATGATGATTATATTCAATGACAAATGCTTGTTTATGTCCATTTACATACCCCCCCATGACTGTCACCCCCCCTCCAACAGGGCACTCGGACGTCTGGGGCTTCAGTTTTTAATATGAGAATTATAGTCAGGCTAGAGCAGGTCTGAAAAGGATTATAGGGAGTCATAAATATTTACATATGAGCTTTCTAATCATTTGGGCCTTTTTCTTCTTTTCCTCTTTTAAAGCACATTTGACTGACTTAAAAGCAGAACAGGCACTCCTGTGCACACATTTTTCATACCCAACCCCCTGATCAAATGATACAGACAGAACCCTGGTCTATGGGCACAGGGGCTGAGGATAAAACTACCCCTTTGGAATTACTCATTTCCAATCCCTAATCTTACAGTAATAGAAAAAGATGCATCATTATATAAATATGTCTGCATAACAATTCCACAACAACTGGAGTTTATTCATGAACACTTGAGGTCAACACTGGAGGTTTTGAGCTATAAGATTATGCTTAATGTTGGACTAAACGGACTATTCATTGTAAGAGTCACTGGAAATGCCATGTTAAACCTCTGAGGACTAGAACGAAATCAAGTAAGAAATGACCAAGTCGAGAGATCCAAGATGGCGGAGGAGGAAGTGGAAGCTGCAGAAACCTCCTCCAAACCGGAATTACAACTAAATTGTAGAGAAATCATCCTGAATAACGGAAGGGACACAGGCTGGAGAGAAGCCTTATAACCCAGGACTGGCAGAAGAAACCACTTCACCACAAGGAGACCAGCAGGAAGTGTGGAGGCGTAAGAGAAATGAGAAAACATCCCCTCCATCAACAATGCTGAGAAATTCAAACATGCAATTAATACCAAGGGGATTAATTTCATTTGCCAGTTATTCTGCCTTGGGCTTATGGAACAAGTGGTCCACAGATGCCTTTGGGTCAGCCGGTACAAACAGAAGGATTTCTGCTGGAGAAGGATTCAGGAGGTAGGCAGGATCTGCGTGTTAAATTCCACAGGGGAAGTTTTGAGAGTGGGACAGAGAGCAAACGGATGACCCCTGATTGGAGCTGGTTGTTCAGATCAGGGATGTGAACGAAATACTTTGTCTCTGGGTTCTGGACCTTTTCAGGAGAGCTGAGTTAGGATGGATGTTGCCAAAAGTAAGAGGTACCTGAAGCTTTGCCATAGGAATTTTTCTTAAAAACATTTCAATTAGCTATAGCATGAAACAGCTCTCTTTCTATACCATAAAAGAAGAAATTGTAGATAAATAACTATAATAATATTGCAAATGCAACTTAAATCTTCTCTATTCTTAGTACATTGCTGCCTGATCCTAATTCTAGACAGTGTCTATTTAAAGGTAACAGTCATGGTGTAGAACTAATACAAAGAATTACAGGCCTGACCAATGTGGCTCAGTTGGTTGGGCATCACTGCACAAAGCAATAGGTCGCTTGTTTGATTCCTGGCTGGGGTACATGCCCCGGTTGGGGGCCTGGTCCCTGGTTAGGCACAAGCAGGAGGCAACCCAGTCAATGTTTCTCTCACATATGGATGTTTCCCTCTGTTTCTCCCTCCATTCCCTTCTCTCTAAATATAAGTAAATAAAACATTTTTAAAAAAGATTACAAATTTTTTTTAAACAATGTAGGAATACATGAATTATTTTCATCTATAAACACAGGCAATAATTTATAAATAAAAACACCACTTACAGAGTTTTCGGCTTTGACAGTAAATGCAAAGAAACTATCTCATTTAAATGTATCGCCCTGGCTGCTGTGCTGGTCAGCTGAGAAGCTAGTGCGGCAATAAATGCAATGAGTGGCCCAGGAGAGGAGCTGGTGGAGATGGTAAGAGACAACTGGATTCAGGGTGTATTGAGGGTAGAGCCTTTTCTGACGAGTTGAATTTTGGATGCGAGAGGTGGGAGGGAAAGTCAAAAAGGAAGCTAATTTTTTTTTTTTTTTGGCCAGAGTAAACAGGTAAAAAGAGCTGACATTTACTCAGGTGGAGAAAACTGAGGGAGGAAGATTTGTGTTTGATGAATAGCTTGGATTTGAACACAAAGAGACTGAGATGCCGTTGGACTGTGATGACCGTGGACAGGCAGTTGGGTGAAAGGCCTCGGGCTCTATAACGAGGATGGAGCTAGAGACAGAAGTTTGTGAGCAGGGGCATGGACACGGGACACAGGGCCTTGAGAGTCGTGTTTTCCCGGCCACATTCTGCTCCCCTGGGGAAGAGAAGCAGCACATGGAGAACGGCACTTAGCCAGCATTGGGGTTTTTCTGAACAAGTATAACGGAAGGAGGGGGAGCAAAGAAACTGAAGATCATTTCAAGGGCGTGATTAAGACGCTAGAACACGACACTGAGACTGAGTGGAAGGGAGGTGAGGGCATGAGTGAGGGAAGTGTGTGAAAAGTGCGTTTCTGTTGCGTTTGGTTTAGGGAACTGGAGAGGAGGAGCAGCAACACTGTGGAGTGGTTGTCGTTAGTGATAACGCTGACGTCCAGGGGATGACCTTGCGGGGGAGTGGCCAGGGCATGTTGGAAGATCCTATCAGTGGACCAGACAGAGCAGGTCCGACAATTAAGAGATACGTTATTGAAAGAATGGCTTACACGTATTGAAGGCTCTGAAGTATATAGCAGGAGGGTTACTGGAACACGAGGCAGTGATCCAGGCATTGAAACCTGCAAAGAACAGGCGATGGCCGGGAGGTCTTTGATACCCAGAGTAAGAAAGGTAGGTGGTGATATAATTAGCTTCACTACTGGGGCCGTGGAGGGAGGGAGGGAGCTTTAGGGAATTGCTCATTTATCAAATATATACACAATGGAGGAAAATGGTTTTGGAATCATTTCAAAAATGTGAGTAGTGTGTGTTCTTTCTATAATTATCAAGATTATGAAAGGGGTGGTCACTCTATCAAGCATTTTGATCAGATTTTTCTTTGAGCGTAAAAGTGACACGATCTTTGCAATGAGAATCAGTCTCGCTGGGCTAACTTAATAAGGAGCTCCTGTAAAGTAAATTCCATCACTTTCGTAACGCCCACAGGCATTTCACAAAAAACCTAAATTAGGGAATTGGGAAAAGGACCTTAGGGGTGGTCACTGTGTGCCTTTTGTTTTGCATCCCAGGTCTTGCAGTTAGAAGATGCCATTTGTCAAAAAGTGGACCGTCAGACAGGACCCGTGGAACCTGCCAGCAACTTGCCTTTAGAGCCAGCTGACCCCTGTTCCATCCAGGTGTCTGTCTGCATCCCATGGCTGGGCCAGAAAAGTGCTTCAGCTGATTCTCATCCACAGATGATCTCTGACAAAGGAGCTGAAATCACCAGTATTCTTTAGACTCACATACCAGAAAGTCATAAATAAATATTGACAGACTAAATAGTAAGAGTAAAGCAAGTTTTTTTGTGTGAGCATATAAAAAATATATCCAAGTATTTAACATGTTTTGAGAAACTACATTTTCTTCAAAAGCAGGGGAGGTAACTCTGACGTCACTGGGCCCACTTCTGTGCCCCGGTGGTCCTCCACCAGAAGGAGGTATTCCACCCTCAAGTACAGTCAAGGTTAATGATCTGCGACTATTTTCTGCTCAGACAGAGTCGGTGTTAGTGATCCTGCTGAACCATCCCTTCAGTTTGTATAATGTCTTAGTTAAAGAGATTGCATCTGTCACGGTCCAAACACCTCGGAAATGAGTTATGTGCTTCTTTGCTTTAATATGAAATGATTACAAATTCAGGATGCTAGCAGGGAAGAAAATTGCACTGAAGTATTGGAATACTACTGGTTATGGCTATTATATATCTATATATTATTCGCAGATATAGAGATATGTAATAATCATATATATAGTCAGTATATGTATATATAATCAGTAGTATGCATAATTATATATAACCTGTGATATATATTGGTATTTATCTGTATCAGTCTATGTTTAGATATATATTTTGTTACGTCTATATACATAAAACATATCAGATATCCACAGACTTTAATTGTGTAATTGATATGATGTGGATAAATATACTATAATTTGTATTTAAATATTTTTAACAGAAGGATGGGTGCTATAACTATATTTTGAATGAATAAAAATGCTGGTAACCCCCACATAACTTCTCCCTATAGAAACTGCCATGTGTACCATCTGTTAATATTTCTCTATCAAATTATACCATCGCGGTATTTCCTATTCTCTAATTTTGACATTTTAGTATTTACATGGAGAGTTATTACTATAAAAATGGATATTAGAAAAGCATCCCAGTGGAAATAAACTCTGACAATAATATTTTAAATGATACTAAACACTGCTTTTCAAAAACACCTACTCATTTGTTTTTTTTTTTCCAAAAACACCTACTTATTTGTTAGCTACTAAATTAACAACCAGCCAGCAATAGCTGAATTCAGTGATAACAACAGTGACAATATGTAATTCATAAAGATGAAAACCAAACTCTTTGAGGAGAGATTCTCCCTGTGCTCCTCCTAAGGAAGACCTGAGCTCCAAGGACAGGCTCTCCCAGGGCGGGCTGGGCTGCAGCTGTTCTCGGCGGTTAGATTACTTTATCCTGATCCCCTGCTGCAGATGAATTGAGAAAACACCCCCTAACCTCCTTCTTTGTCGTGCATTTTGCATTCTTGGAGGATGGACCGAGATTATAAAGATTGACACAATTTGAGTGCATTCGCCTATGAATTCACGTCTGCAACTCAGTTTTGCAGGTAGAATTCTTGGTTGCTCTTAGAAACTGTTCATAATATATTATTCATTAGAGCGCAGTCGAATTAAAAACAAGTGTTTCCTAATGTCAGTCTTAAGCAATGTAAAATCTACTTAGAAAACTAAGATGATAGTAATATTTCATAATTCAAGTGTGTCTCTTTAAATGACTTTTTTTTAAGGGGATAAATTTCAACATTCATTCCCCCATCCCTGCTGCCAGTGGTGACCTGTGGTAGAAAGTGACAGAATGAATTATAAACACGAGCATCCTTCAGTGCAGCATTACTCACAGTGGTGAAGATGCGGAGACAACTTCGGTGTCTGTCAATGGATGTACAGAATATACGAGGTCTGTCCAGAGAAAGTCTAGCCATGGTTAATAGAACCAGAATGGTTTGCATGGCATTGATGTGCCCTGGCAGCCAAGGAGAGTGGACTGGAATGCGCATGTGTGAGCAATGACGACTTCACTGTACTAGTCAGAATAGGTAGGAGACGCTATTGAGCGAGCACATGCGCTGTGTGACCGTCACATTCAAAGTGACTGAGCAAGTAGAACAACGAATCTGCATCAAACTCTGCATTAAGCTTGAACATTCCTCCACAGAAACTATTTTAATGATTCAGAGGGCAACAGCTAGGGGCAACTGGTGATTGGCAGCTTCATCACAACAGTGCGCCTGCTCATGCATCACGTCTCATGCAGGGTTTTTTGGTGAAACATCAAATCACCCAGGTGACTCAGCCCCCCTACAGCCAAGATTTGGCACCCTGAGACTTCTGACTTTACCCAAAACTAAAATCACCTTTGAAAGGGAAGAGATTTCAGACTGTCAGTGAGATTCAGGAAAATACAACAGGGCAGCTGATGGCGACTGGGAGAACTGTGTGAGGTCCCAAGGTGCCTACTTTGGAGGGGACTAAGGTGTCATTATCTTATGTACAACATTTCTTGTATCTTGTATCTTCTTTAATAAATGTCTATGTTTCATATTACATCGCTGGGTACCTTCTGGACAGACCTCGTATATACACAGCAACAATGACATATGATTCAGCCTTAAATAAGAGAGGAAATCCTTCCATTTGTGACAGCCTGGTGGGCCTTATGCTCAGCGAAATAAGCCAGACAGAGAAAGACAAGTACTATATGGTATCACTTAGGACCACTATTTAAAAAGCGTCAAACTCACAGACACAGAGAGTAGAACGTTGGATTCCAGGGACTGGGGGGTGGGAGAGATGGGAAAAGGTTGGTCAAAGTCAATAAGATAAATAAATTGTAAGATAAATAAGTTCCGAAGATCGAGTGCACAGCATGGGAACTGCTGTCCCTAATTCTATACTGCCCACTTGCAATTTGCTAAGAAAGTAGATTGTAAACAAAAAGAGGTATGTGAGGTTATGGGTATGTTAACGAGCTAGCTTGTAGGAATTCTTTCACAAGGTACGCATGCGTCATATCATCAAGTCGCATACTAATGCTACGTATTTATTCTCCAGTCACACCTCATAAACCCTAAAGCTGGGGGCAGATGCTAACACCCTGAGCTGGGTACAAATGAATAAATGCTACAGCATTTCTTCTGGCCCTCCATAAATATTGCTGAATGAACACAAAAGTAAATTGATTAAGTCTCTGGGAAAATTTAGGGAGCAATGTTGAACACAGCCTATTTCTAACTTCATTTTGCTTTTTTGTTTTATTCCTCCTGATGTTACCTCAACACTTCACGAAAAGAACTTATTTTAATGTCACAAATTGTGGATTCAGTATGTACTTTCTTTATTTCAGAACTCCCAAAAATACAAAAAAATTATACTTAATATTTTAGAATGACTTGGCCCTGCTGGAGAATTTTTTTTTTTACAACACCTCAATGGAAATAACATCTGACATATAGTCCTCTTGTTATACATCCTAAATAGTAAGTGCAGATTATCGCTTTCATGTCTAGTAATGTCCACCGGATAAATGGTACAACTTATACTTTTAGGCAAGTTTATGCCATTAACCACTTACAGTTTCTTTTGTCCTGGTCTCAACAGTTAACATTGAGATTATTTGTAAAGGTTCACTTGAGCCTTTTTGTCTGTGGTAGAACCTCTGTTTCTAAGGTTCATTTGATGAGATGACTGGGTGGGGAAGACATCGTCTCTAGTCGGTTTCCTAGCAGCAGGGCAAGCTGCAAAGCAGACTCAGGAGTGAGCACCCGGTGCTGGAACGCGGAACTTCAGCTGGACCACACCGAGTCTTTCAGGGCTCCAACTCTGGATACATCCCATAGGCTCACACCTGAGCTCAGGCCAAGATTTCCCTTTGAATTTGAAGCAGCAGTATTAGCAATGTACTAAGTCCATCCCCCAAATGTGCTGGTAGACAATCTAATAGGGTAACTCCCGCCAGGTGTGTTGGCTGATCCCTTGGTTCCAATGAATAAGCTTCCAAGAAACTTTAAGCGAAATTTCAAGCTCAGGCAGAAGAAATATATTAATGTCTGCCTTCTTTCTTCCCTTGGCCCCAGTTTTCAATCCTAGTTGGGAAGAGGAAGTTTATAAATAAAATCATTAAATAAAAGTCATCCTGCCAGACAGTGTGTGATGATATAGAACGTAGAGCTCTGGGGATTTGCTTATTTTTTTTTGCTTTTGTCTCTTTTTAATATTCCAAACAAAACATCGAGAAAAAACTTTCTCCCCCTATCCCTGGCCATTAGTCAGCATCTCTGTCACAGAACATAGGGCCCACAAGCTGGACAGGCTGCCCAGAGCAGTGGCCTCCTGCGGTGCCTCACTTAGGTTTGAAAGCTTTCTAATCCGGGAGAAGGTAAGCCACCAGGAAGCTGCCTGCAGGCTGGAAGATGACAAGACAGGCAGCGGGTAGAGTGCAGACAGGAGGGCAGGGATTCTTCTGCCTGGGAAATCAACTCGTGCTCTGGATCTGCTCATTCACTTGCTCAGTCTCCTGTCATAGGTGCTTACAGATTCGATGTTTGAAAGCCGCTGGAAATGTTTTTGTAATACAGGTGTGGAGGGAAGTGTTTCTTTCATAGGCAAACTATGTTTTATTTCCAGGATACAAGCTTTGAACCACAGTATTCCTGATCCACTTAATAAGGAAGACTTTTACCAGCGAGTTTAGCTGAACTTTGATTCTCTATCAGACGCAGTCGGCAGGGAAGCAAAGAGGAGGGATGTCTTTAGGCTCTGCGCTCCAATGGTGAGGAGGCATTGCCTAAAACTGTTTACTTTCCTAACTTGTAAGAAAGGAAAAAGTTGGTTAATTTACCTCACTTTCTTCTCTGGAGGAAGGGACTCTTGCCCTTTGGATGTCTTACTGATTATCAACAGACGCCACTGAAAAAGCCCGTTTACCGGCACTCGGTTGCCCTTCTGACTGCTTTTTCCCTTTGGTGTACAAGCATGCTGGAAGCAAGCTGGTTCCCCAGGCCAGCCCCCAGGGCCTCATCTTCGTTATCAGTCAGCACTCCCAACTTTTGCACCATCGCTGGGATGGGGAATGCATTTGAAAGTTTACGTTAGAGTGTGAGGAAAACATTTCTCCACCCAGTGATGCCCCCAAACAACAAACTGTGTCAGATGGACAAGGGCAGAAATGCTTGAAAACCTCTGACTTTATCAGCTCATGGTGTATCTGTGTCGATATAAGAACAAGGATACCCCTGGCTGGTGTAGCTCAGTGGATTGAGCGCAGGCCTGTGAACCAAAGGATCGCGGTTCGATTCCCAGTCAGGGCGCACGCCTGGGTTGCAGAACAGTTCCCAGCAGGGGACGCACGAGAGGCAACCATACATTGATGTTTCTCTCCCTCTCTCCTTCCCTTCCCCTCTAAAGATAAATAAATAAAAATCTTTAAAAAAAAAAGAACAGGGATAACCGAGGTCATCTGTTCTGAAATGGAGAATATGGGTCAGTTTTGCAAGTGAGAGCCAGAATTTTCTCAGCGCTATTAATATAAATGGATCGCTCTTTCATCAAGCATGCAGACATCAGGAATACCTTGTCCAGTAGCAAATGATGCCCTTTCTTTTCCTTCAACCAAAAGAAACCAAATTTTCTAATTTTTCTCCAATGAAATCTTCATTGTGGAACTCCTCAGGATGGGGTTTGGGAGGAATATTATTAGTTTTAGCACATAAATAAATCACAATGAATTGTGCCTTCCACTTTGTGAAACTGTGGATATTGGCAATTATTATGCTGTTATAAGTGACTTTTGCAGACAAAAGAACTTCCTAAAGTAACATGAATTAGCTCTCCATTCAGTATGTTACTAATTGGTTGCCCTTATTCATCAAACTGGCTTGATTTCATAATGAATGCATTAACTTTTATGGAAACTTTAAATGGCACCCTTTAAAAATCTTTCCCTAGATTTTAATGAATCTTGAATATTTAATATGCTTTTGCATGACTTAAACAAAAGCTTATCTTTCTTCTTGCCCAGAGTTCCTTAACTTTAATTGGCATACATCCTATTTTACAAAATTTCAATATTGCTTTTAAGGAGCAATAATTTTGATCCATTTAAACTCACCACCACCAGATACGGCTTCCCATGATTACATTGCAAAAGAAAAAAATAAAATTAGAAAAATAAGGAAGTTTTTCAAAATTCAACTTTTTCTTTGTAGGTGTTTTCTAAAAGGTAAAAAACAACTGAGCTGTAGAATGTCTTTGTATTTACATGGCAAGCAGTTAGACCTGAGCAGAGCAGGACAATGGGCCAGGTAAAGAGGACCCCCGGGGTAGAAAGCTCTGGGTGCTTATCGACAGGCAGAACTGGAAAAACAAGGACCTGGCCCTTTGGGTGACCTTTCCTCCCCCAGCAGTCACTGGTCATGCGGTTCGGACCCTCCCCTGACTATTCCTCCTTGGCATGTTGCTAGTCACGTGGAAGACCCCTTCAGAGGAGGAACAAGGGGCAAAAGAGTAGCCCCAAGAGACTCTCATGTGGGCCCCTGTCCGACCACTCCCTCAGGCATTAACTCCTAGAGACAATATCTAGGCCCAGGCCCAGAAGAGCAGCAAAACCAGACAGGGGACATCATGGCAGACATCAGAGCCAGCCGCAGTGACTAATGATCCCCTGCTCTGGCACTGACCACTCAGTGGAGACCACGACCCTGAAAGGACACACCTGGAAAGCTGATGAATATTCTTTTGGGATCCTCCCCTGAGACCTCCAGGTAAACACCCCAAGACCATGGACCCACAGTGGCTCTCCCTCCTAGGAGTGTGCCCATTCCTTCCCCGTCTCCCTTTTCTTTCCCCCAAGTGAATTGCCTTTACCTTCCTCTCTCCTAAGCTAAGGGCCCTTTTTGGCCTCTAATTTGTTTCCTGAGCCCATTCCTTCTACCACTGCTTTTGCCTCTGTAACTTCCTAAATAAACTTTCTCTTGCAGTTTGAGTCTTGTCTCTGAATTCTTTCTTAGCCAGAACTCGCGTTCTGAGGCTGCTGACCCAAGGTCTGGTCTGCTTCCTAGTCCGGCACCTGGTGCTGTTCATGCCCCCCGCCCACATTCCTACAGCATCTCCGTGAAACGTATCAGTAATTCAGGTGGCGTGGTAAAGAAGCAAGGGTAAAATCATTATGGAGCATAAAGCCGTCTCTTACACAGACGCCCCAGCACCTGTCCTACTGGGCGGTGTTCCCAGGCAGATCTTCAGAGAGGGGGCAACAGCCTCTTGCTCAGCGCCTACGACTTAGGGGACCCAAACCATATATTTATTTGCAGCATCTATGACTAGAGCCTGATGAAAAAATAATCATGTGAGCCAACAGATTTGCTTTCAGAATTTGTAGTAAGAAACATAAAAGCACTTGGCCAGCTAGCAATGGCAGTTAACTGAAGGTCCTAACGGAGGAAGCTACAGGGCGAAACACAGGGCACGGTGAACGCTGACGTTGCATGAGCGGGGATGGTATCAGTTGTAAATACCGGAAAAGACAACTGAGTCTGCTTTCGCACAAAAAGGAAATTGATTGGTTTAAATAACTGGAAAGTATGAAGTTGGGGGTAGGCTAGCCAGGGGGCTCAACAGAGTCACCAAGATTTGGCTAATTTTGATCTTTTCAAAGCTTCCTGACTGGGTCCTAAGCCCAGGGCTGCCCATTTGTGATCCCAGATGGTTTCCCGGGACGGCTGGCCTTCATCACTGGCAAATCTCCAGGGCACTCGCAGCAACCGCGGGTCCCACCTGGAGACAGATCACCTTCTCTGAACCCAAACAGAAACCAGAGCTTGTTGAAAAGTGATCGAGTGGGGGTTGCCCACAGGAAATGGGTTGCTGAGAAAACAAGCAATGTATACCTCTCCCATAATTTATGAGACCACAAAAACTGTAAGCAGAGTGACCCAGGGTGGGGGAGGAGGGAAAGGATGAGTGCATTAAAGCTCAGGTATGTTCATGCAGAGGGTCTGGGTAAATATCCACAAACTCGTGGCTTTAAAGCTATCTTAAATCCAGAAGCCCCTCTAGTTGCCGTCTCAGCAAGGTCCATGCTGGTTATGTAAGGCGACTGTGCGTCTTGGCTTATCCAGGGTAGAACCAGTTCACATTCCTTTCATTCTCAAAAGCATCCAGTTTTCTGACGAGTCACATGGCATCTACTTTTGCATTTCTATACACTCCTCCCGAGCCCACTCTCACACGTAGCTTTATAACAAGTTGTCTGTGCTTGGACTAGTTTGAGCTGGTCTCTGTAGAAGACGTTTCTCTCAGGAGGCAACTGGAAGATGCCTGGGAGGCAGGGCAGCACCTTCTACTGAGAACAAGAGCGAGGGTCCTAGCAGGCACATGTGCACAGCCAGCTGGATGCTCCCACAGGATACTAAGTCTGGAGGATGCGCACAGAGATGCAGGGTCACAGACACAATTTTGGGAGACTGAGGGGGACACTGGAACATCACGTTCTGCTGAGAGGTGACAGACCTTGATGTTTCTTTGCCCACCTTGGGCTCAACCCTTCATCAATTCTGTGCTACAAAATGCCATTTCTTCTTAAATTCACCAAAGTCTTTTTTTCTGTCACATAATCAAAAGCCTTGACTTGTACAGTTTCTTACAACAAATGGACCAAATGAAGACATAGCTGCTGACAGGGAATCTAGGCATGAGTCAGCCAATGAGTATCTAGAAACCACACATTCAGATATTGTGTTTTACAGACAGTGGCTTACTGACCAACAGCTTTCTGTTTTCCTTTCTAACGGCGATCCACGGCGTGTCACTCTAAAGACAACAGGTGAGTCGGGTGAGGAACAGATGCTTAGAAAATGGTAATTAGTTGCTTTCGTGTTCCCAGCACAGTGCCAGGCTGTGTTATAAGATATCAGTTCTACGTCATCTGCCTTATTTACCCCGGAAAAGAGAAAGGAAATGGGCTTCCTTCTTTCATTAGAAGCCCCGGCCCCTCCGAGGCCACATCACCGGCCTTCCTTCTCACCGCCGAGCTGCGGCATTTCCCACTCGCCCGGGCCATCGCTCGCGGCAAGGCCCAAGGAGCAGCAGCAGCAGCAGCTCGGAGCTTGTTAGAAGTGCAGAAACTCTGTCCTCGTTACAGACCCACTGAATCGAGTCTATCTTTTAACAAGATCCCCAGTGATTCATATGCACATAAAAGACCAAGAAGCATAGGACTAACACATTCGCTCTCCCCCAAAATAATATCTTTTTCCCCTCGTACTCTTCTCTCTCCGCCCATGTTCGCCTGGTCATGCTGAATCTGCATCGGGAACCAATGACTCCGTCATGCCTCCCTTTTATTGAAAACACCCCTCTCAGCACATAGATTTACCTTGTAAATAATTCTGGATTTATTTTTTATTCACATCCGCATCAGCTGTGCTCCAGGGCCCTCACTGCCCTTCCAGGAGTGGGTGAGGGACCACTGCCTTAGGCAGCCGTTGTATTGGAACGAACCCCTTCTCACCTTGAACGTGCTCCTCCAACATCCCTCCTGCGTACTCATAACTGTGAAATCCGGTTTCTCCACGAAGGGAGCATTTTAAAGTAAGCTTCCCGATGGAAGCCAATCATTTTCCCCTTCCACTCCACTCATTGGTTAAGGAGAAGAATTCAGAACATTCCGTACCTCTAAAGCGTTATTTAAAAAGTATTTGCAGTAAACCTTTTTCCGATGGACCCACCCCTAGGGTCTTCTGACCAGTGATCCCGGAAGGGTGGGCAGGGAAGAAAGAGACGGAAGGGCTTCAATGAGTGAACCGAAGCGGGCTTTCCTTCCGAGGGATAACACCCAGTGACTCGATTCCGCTGGATGGCACACAGTTAAAAACAAGCACAGACACGCGTTTCGGAAGTTAACGGCTCCTCTGGACTAATGACTAAAGCACACCTTCTTAGAATGGTTTTTTTTTTTGGGGGGGGGGTATTCTGAGACTGTGTGGCAACTCTCTATTTCAGCCATGTCACATGCCTCAGTTTAAACTGTCCACTCTCCCAAGATAACCTGGCCTCTTATTACCTGATGCTAACTCTTCTGTCTTCAAAAGACCCATTTGAATCCCATTTCTTCCATAAAGCATTGCTGAATGGCTCCATTTGCAATTAGCCTTTTCCTTCTCTGTACCCTCATAGCCTCTGTGCGTGTGTGTGCTGTTACTGTATTCATGGATTCATTCATTCTACCAAGTAGTATGCACTCCGAGCCTATCTCGAGTCAGGCACAGTTAGGCATTCCCGCCAGAACGGGGAGCAAATTCAGGTCTGTTTCCAATTCTAACAAAGCTTCGGGTGCAGAAGAGGACCTAAGAGGTGTAATCACAGTCTTGCACGTGTGATTATGAAGAAGTTTAAAAGGACCCCACCCAGTCTTCGAAGGTCTGGGATGGTTTCCTTGACTGAGTTACCCCTGATTTGATCTGGAGGATAAGAAAGAAGGACAGGGCTAGGTGAGAAGTGGGAGGATGGGTACAGCAACTCCAGACCCATGGCGCATGGCAAGTGAGGGCCACCGAGCTGGCACCTGAGCACTGAGTGGAGGCAGCGTGGCTGGTGGCGGGGGTAGGGGGAGTGGGATTAGTGGAGCTCCACAGGGAGGCAAGGGCCAGACCAGAGGAGCCTTCTGTACAACTGCAAGAATCGGTATCTTTTCCTAAGGGTGATAAGAAGTAAACAATGAATTTCAAGTGGGAGAAGTTTCAACAATCAGTGTAAGAACTGGAGTATATGCCCACTTCTGCAATTCTGTTATAAAATCCTTGAAGAAGGAGGCTACATCTTGTGTACTCCTGAATAGCAAAATGTCTATTGCCTGAGACTAAAGGCAAAAGACTTGATAAATATATTTATTTTTGAATGGTTGGGGGGAAAATATAAAATATATAACTTGAATAAATTTTATAAATGCATCAAATTTTTTTTCAGGAAGCATAATTTTTAAATGTTTTGTTTTTTATTTTTTTTGAGTTACCAACTGGACCATCAACTGCTATGTGTCTATTCATTCCATTACAAATTTTTTTCTTCCACCTCAGGAACAAACCACCAAGTTTTAGTGGCATATTACCACCTAAAATAAGAGACTATAATTCCGAAGTATCTTGCAACTTGCTGTAGTCATAACTAAACTTGGCCACGTGAATGTGTTGCAAGAGACTTCTGGGAAGACTTACTAAAAAGAGGGGTGGGCCCTCCTACATTTTTCATGAAAGGCTGATGAAACGCCTGGAGTTCGAGCAGCCATTTTGTGGTTAGGAGACTGGAAAGCATGAGCTAAGGAAACTGGAGCAAAATGTGACAGTCTGGATCTCTGATTGCTTTCTGGAGTTACCATGTGAGCTTTGGATTGTCCATCTCAGACCTCTTACATGTCAAATAAGAAATTTCAGATTTGCCTAACAAACTCTAATTAGACCTTTGATCCTAGCAGCTGAAAGCAACTTCTAATCGAGACCCTAATCTTTTACTTCAGGAATGTTGGCTTGTACACATTGGTATATCTGATGGATAGTTTTGTGGAAGAAGATCACCTTTGAAACAAGAAGTTCTAACTTGTGCTCAACTCAAATCTTGCCTGCTCGGCTGAGGCCTCAATTCTATTTTCACTGAATACTTTTTATTTTATTTTTATTGAAGAGGGAATTAATATTCCAGGAGAAAACCAACACATCTGGCTCCTAAGTCTGCAAAGAGATTCTCTGGAGATGGGAGTGCAAGCAGATTTAGGGCTGAAGGAAACATCTAATTAAAAGGGACTGTGTGTTTCAGGAGGGTGCCCACTCCCTAGGCCTTCTGGGGATCCCCGTTGTCTGTGAAAGAAAACAACCATAAGGAATGACATACTGAGTCTCATCAGAAGTCACATGGATCTTCAACTTACTTTTGGACAAGATTAATGCAGAACCTGGAGAGTCCTTTTTCCATTGCACAGCGTGCAGCTGGAACTCTCTAGAGATTCTAGACCAGTACTGCCTAATGCAAATACCGAGTGAGCCATACAAAGTAGAATAAACAGAAAAACTGCGAATGAGATATTTTGCATTCCTTCCTTGGTAGTAAGTCTTCACAACCCAGCGTGCACTTTACACTCCAGCACGCCTGTGTTGGGGTTTAAGCGTTCAAAAGCCGCATCTGAGTAGATCCTGTGCCTGGGGCAGGGCAGGTCTTTACCTCTCCCGTGCTCTCCTCATTGCACTGAGTCACTCATTTGTCATTCATTACCCGCGCTTCTCACAGCTCTGACTCCCCCATTTTACCTTCCTCTCTTTTACCTCCTCCGCCCTGTACCTAATCGCTACTGCTCATTTTCACCGTTCACTCGATCCCAGTAAAATCTCATGCTAACTGATGTACTTATTACTACACAGATACTCAGTTAAGACATTGTTCAGGGACTAGTGAGGATAATACTTAGTCTATGAAAGCCTTTCTCTCTCCGAAACCAATTTCACTTGCCAGCCAGTATCTTCCTGATGTCCACACCTAATGACATCCCCCTAGGTCAACCTCGGCACACAAGGGATTGACCCCTTTACTCCGCCCTGTTCCTACTGCCCTCGTTCAGGCTCTCAGGCCGCCTCTGCTCGGACCGCCAGAGCACGTGTTGGCAACACGAAACCTGACTTCCCCGCCAGTCCGTCAATGATTCCGTCATGCCCCAGGGATTCACTGTCATCTTTGTACAAGGCCCTTTTCGAATTGTTTCCCCTTAACGTGCTGGCGTCACACTAAGAGCTGCCAGTCTCTGGAAGACCCGACGTTACGGCTGCATGAGGCTCCGGAAAGCCCCCATGCTGCTCACACCGTGTCCTTCTGTGTGCGCTTTCCGCGTGCCGGGAACGCCCTTCATGTGCCCGTGAGCGGCTCCTGTGTGCACTCTGCACCCGCACCTGGACTCCAGGCGGAACCACAGCTGCTTCAACTGTGGCATTTTGCAATTTTCTCAATAACTACATTCTTAAATGTCTGTCTCTTCTATTAGTTAATATGATGGATGTAGGGTGCATAAGGTTATGTCCTATTCACAAAGGTTAACACTATCCTTTGCACCTGGTAGCTAATCAACGAATGGTTGTGGAATGAAGGGACACATGAACGCAGGAATAACACTCCCTTTCAGCTCTTCTGCGACCACCTGCATAGCTTTCTGCTCTAGTTCAGTCACTTGAATGTTTCCGAAATGCAGCATGGTCATCTGTGCCTCCGCACGTCTCTTCACGTCTTTGCTTCTGCCTGGTACATTCCTCCCTTCCTTCCTTGTCATCTGAGACTGGTGCTGCCTCCAAAACTCAGCATACGTCCGTGAAGCCTCCACCAGCCACTGCTTCCCACCCTGACTTCCCCTTCATTAATTTCCCACAGAAACCACGATCTGTAAAGATGGGAAAGCGCACGCGTCCTCATGCAGCTTTTACACCGCCTATGAAGTTAGTACGTCCCCTCGGGGAGAGACCCTGTTCTGCATCGTGTGGTTTTCTCATTGTGCAGGCAGACCCTTTGCTTTGACCTTCGCAGACTTAAGGAATCACAATGGCCATGTCAGCGAAACCTGCCTTTCTGCAGACGGCATTTCTAACTTCAGAAATGTCCCTCTCTTTAAGGTTTTAAAGGTTTTTGTTTCACCATTAAATTTCAAATGCCTGAAGTTTAAGAAAAAGAGGAATTCACCTTGATACCACACTCCTTTGCCCAGAGGGGCCCCTTCACGGAAGCGTGTCCATGAAAATAATTTCCGGCGGAGGAAGCCTTTTGGGAACCATGCCAAAGGGTCAGAGACCATGAAGCTTCACAGGCGCCCCTTCTCGAAGGCAGACTAAGGTAACCCTATAAACAAACGTAGGGAACTTAGAAGGTCTACCGTTCTCACAACGCTAGAAAATGGTCCACTTAAATCAATCTATTTGCTGAGTAAGATAGCTTTTTCAGACATTACAATTTGTTTGTTAGAAGTTATTACAGACCCACTTTCAACAACATCCCAAACACACACACACACACACACACACACACACACACTTCCCACCCCTTCCACCTGCATGCCTCTCTCGCTCGCTCATGTAGCATTCTTTTTGATGGAAGTGGGATTTGGTGAACAAATGAGATTCAGAGGCTAATACATTCCTCAATGAATTCATAGACACAGACAATGAAGAAGAATTTATCTCTACCTTGGCAATGGGTTGTTACTTTTAGACAATGCTATCTAAAAACCTAAACGTGTTTGCCCTCTTGAAACTAAACTCTAGAGAGTAGTCATATAACCAGAGGAAGAGGAAATACTTCTATTCAATTAACAAATAAAATAAAAATGATGACTAATCCCAAGTCTTAATAAAACTGTTTTTATGTTTCTGGCATAGAGAAGTTGACGACTCCTTCTCCCTCCCTTTTGCTCAGGTCATAGACCATTTACATAGTAAAGAAAATTTTTCAAAGGAAATTTCATTTTTTTTTCAATCCTCACCTGAGGAGGATATACTCACTGATTTTAGAGAGAGAGGAAGGAGGGGGGAGAGACAAAGACAGACATTGATTGGTTGCCTCCTGTACATGACCCAAACAGGGATCAAACCGGCAACCTTCTGGTGTTTGGGCTGATGCTCCAATGAACTGAACCACTCGACCAAGGCAAGAAAACTTCATTTTTAAACTGCTATACTACATAGATACCCTTCTTTAATTTTTACCCTGTTTTCTGTTTTAATGAAAGTAGGTAATGCCCCCTACCAATAAGCCAGAGAGTAATGTAATTTAATAGTCCTTCCTTCCCTCCCTCCCTCCTTCTTTCTCCCTCCATTATTTGGAATGCAGAAAGCAAAAGTAAAAAGTGAATTCTGCCTTCTTTTTTCTATACTGCAGAACAGCAGAAGTCTTAAATATGTTGAATTTAATGAAGTAAAAAACAAAAACATTAAAGGTAGACACACCTTCACCATTTTAATTTAACTTCAAACTCTACATCATGTAAATTCAATGCCTCCCTAGACAGAGAGAATTGCTCTGGGCCCCTGACTGAAATTCTACAGACAATGGCCTGGTGATTATAAGAGAGAAAGTGGGGTGGGGAAGGTAGAAGAGAATGACAATGGTGGGGGGAAGGAGGTGGATAAATGGCGACAGAAAGAGACTTGACTTTGGATGATCGGGTCTCTATAGTGTATTGTGTATGGAACACTCAGTACACTATACAGTGGATGTATTCCAGAACTGTGCACTTGAAACCTGTGTCATTTTATTAGCCAGTGTCATCCCAATATACTCAATAAAATTATTAAAATGTTTTAAAAAAGAAATTCTGCAACTCCAATCCATCAGCCTTTCGGATGACTCATTTCCATAAAGCATTGCCCTCAAACTCTAGGTTTGGTTTCTTAAAGTGCAGTGGAAACTAAAGTCATTGAGGGATCTCTGTAGGTTTTTCAGTTGCCTTGTCCATCCCTAAATCAGTGGTTTTGTTTCCGGGCACTTGTCTGAGAGCTTGTAATTCACTTTAATGGAAACTCTTTCTGTCTCTATGCATTGGAAAACATACCTCGTATTTAATTTGACCACGCCATTACAGTAGCAATGATGAGTTGCCTAAACTTATTTGGGAATGAACGACTGACTTCCATAGAGCAGGTGGGGAGGACGCCGGATGAAAGATGTGACCTGTTGCTCCAACCCTTCTTCCATCAGGCCATGGGTACCGCGCCCTCCCTTTCACAAAGGGAGTAGTGAGCCTCGTTACCCTGCAAAGCCAGTTTTATTTAAGTGCATTCAATGACAATTTTGCAATATAGCTAAGTCATTGACAAAAGCAATCATTTTAAGAAGAAAATGTTTGTTAAGACATTATTTTAAATAGATTCTTTAATTATTTGATTTTATTTTTCTTTTTCAGGTAATCTAATATCAAAAGCAAGACATAAAACTTAATGACTCATTTAAATCTCTCTGTAGTTGACCTGACTACGTGTTAAAGCTACTTATCGTTTTCCTTTCTGCTCATCTTCAAATGCGTAACTGTCTTCTGACATTACTTTTATGCACTAGGCTTCCCTGGGATTTAAATGTCAAAGCACAGCACTATGCCACACCAAAAGCAAATATAGTTTTCTTTTGTCCTAATACATGCAATACATCAAAGAAGAAGAAGGCTGCTGTTGAATCTTAAAATGGTTAATTTAACTTTTTTCTTTTCCTTTCTCTCTTAGGAGAGTTATCTCCTCTGGTGTATCGCTACCATGTTTTCCTTTTAAAAATAAGTTTTGTCACTCTAGTCCATTATTTGTACTTAAAAATAAAATCACTTTGAAATCACTTCAGAGAGACAACTGACTTGAACATGGGCTCACCTGGGTGTGTGATGCTTTGGGGTCATAGAGCGTGTGTTTTTGTGCGACATCAAGGACTAAGACTTACCTGTTTAGGTGTAAACAGAGAAGTCCCCTTGGGGCTGCTTATGAAAGAAACTAAATGTCCCTGGCAATGGAGGTCAAGATCAAAGGGGAGCAGGAAGTTACCATGGAAGTTCACGAAAGAGCCATGCATTTAAAATAAGGAATGAGTCAGATTTATCAAGAGAAAATGGGGCTTTCCAGAAGTCTACTAATTATTTGATTTAGCCCCAAGAGGGAAAGAAAGAACAGATCCATTTACAATGTAAAATCAACGGGCTCCAAGGTGGGAATGAACTGAGGCAAGATTAAGAGACAAAATGAATACATTTACAATAAAGATTCACAATGCGAACTGACATGTAAAAAAATTAAAACTGGCCCATGTAACTAGTCTTTTTTTCCGGGTGTTTATTTTGAGCTGGTGATCTGGTCTTAGGACCCTGAAAAACTTTTGTTCTCAGGGTGCTCCTGAAAGGTGTTCTTTCTGCAAAAGGAAATCTAGCCTCATGCCTGGAAAACTCCTGGTTGGTGCCAGCTCTTCAGGAATGAGTTCCAGCTTCGGAGTCTGATGAGACCAGAGTCCTAATGATGTTAGAATGTAGCAGGCACGCAGGTCTGAACAATGCCACATTTATCTGAGAAACGCTTTGCCTCCTTTACCCATTTTGCATAATTACCATGGAATCTAATGGTAAAAAACAAAATGTTTCCCACTGGAAAAGAGGGGCTGGCACACTTTGCCACCAGGCTCCTTGACAACAGGAATAGTTCTTAAGAAGGAACCAGAAAGGCATGCTCAGCCTGCAAAGGCATGAGAAGGTTCTGCCCCAGAGGGTGGCAGTCTGCACTTAACCCCTCATGGACCTTACATCCTTACCAGCTAATCAAAGAGACAGCCATTAAAATAAAAAAAAGTAAAGAAATTATTGAAAAAGGGGGAAGTGCCAAAATGGAAGCAGTTACAAGGGCCAGCAGCTGTAATCCTGCCTGGGGACCAGGGGCGGTTCCCAGGCACATGAAGGGCATTGGGATGAGGGCACACGGTGTCGCTGCAGAAGGACCCATGCTTGTGACACAGGCCTTCCCTCTCCTACGGCAGAGCTGAGTTTTAGATATTTCAAGTCAAAGTTTTGGTTTTGTTTAGTTTTCATTTTTTCTTTTTTTGTCTTGTGCTGTATCTGTCAACTCAGTGGACAATGACATTTCCACAGGGAGTGTGGGCCGGGAAGGTTCACCTCTGGACTCTGGACCAGAACAAGGGCGTGGACGCGTGGACTCCCTTCTGGCAAGGTCGTCTGAAACCAAGGAGGCTTGGTCTGAAGGAGTCTTGGACAGCACAAAAGAGGCACCGAAGGTGTTAGGACAGCGTATTCTGATCAATGAGCAGCTCCTGCCTCTGCCACATCAGCATTCAGGTCCCAAGAAGGCGTGTTCACTGTTCGGTGTGATCTTTCGTAAGTGTTTGTTGACTGAATGAGTCTCCGCAGACACTTAGCAACCCTTGCAGTGGTAGCTCACGCCCTGCGCCCTGCCTGTGGAGAGCTGATTTACAGAGGGGCTCGTGTCAGCCGAGCTGAGTGCTGGGGAGCGCATGCGGCGGTGGGCATGCCGGGGCCTCCAGGGGGCCTAAGACGGCTTGTCCCCGTACCCCGCCCGCTCACGCATGCCGTGACCAATTTCCGCTTGCATGGGGCGTGCCGGAGGCCTCGAGATCACTCCCGGCCTGTTCCCGTGGGATCTGTGAGAATGCTCACACTGCTTTCTGGCACACCCGGGACAGGGGATGAGAGAACGAGGGCGGAGAGTACGCAGACCTTGAGCGACCAAGCACCCGGTTTACCCAGACTGACACGCTTCTCAGGGCACGGGGTTCTTAGTACTAAGGTCCGAGCAGTCCCAGGCAAACTGGACAAATTACGTCTTACACCGATCCCCGCGCCTGAGCCTGGCAGCAGCCAAGCCACATCCCAAGACCAGAGCAGCTGGGACAGAGGCTGACCCCTGAAGAGCAAGTAGGCTGTGGACCTTCGGGGGAGCCCACGAGGCACTTGAGCATGTGGAACAGACCCCCGCTGCTGGTTGCAGGATGTTACGTAAGTTGGCTGCCCCTGACGCAAGGGCCATGCCGGTGGGTCAAAGAAGATACCCCAAATGGGACAACAGCCCCCAAAGGGAGTCCGACCTTTGACTAGGCTTGGATCTCACACTGATTGAACACACACACACGTACAGCTATTAGGGCACCCAAATATATGTGTTCAAATATTTATTTTCTTTCTGCTATGGATTGGAAGTGGGAGCTTATGAGCAAATGAAGATCAATTTTAGAAAATTAGTAATGTTGCATGTTTTCTTCATTCAAGTTAAGATGATAAATTTTTACCTGCTTTTACAGAAACTCCTGACCTCCTTCCAAACTGACAGTATTAATCTACTCATTTGTCGTTCAGCTTTCCAACAGTCAGCTGAGTTTTGAAACTTCACACACCGTGTCTATCCAACCCACACTTAAAGGCTATCCTAAAGAAATCACGTACTTACTCTTTTCTTTCAAGGAAAGGAAAAGAAATCAAACAAAAGGGGTAGATATTCTTGAAAAGAAAGCCCTGAATAAAAAAATAAAACCAGGAACTGTGATTATGCATGCTATCTAAAATTACAAGGCAGACTTAATTACTAACTCAGAAACAGGACCCCGGCTATTCGCAGCATCCCCAGGGGTGATTTCGTAGGCGGTGGCTGGGACTCTTCTTCCTCTTCCACTTGCCCGTGCATTCAGGACGTCTACTGTCTCCGTTTCTCAGTAATTTTACAAGGGAGGGGACAGGAAAGTTAAGATTCTAATTCTAATGAACTTTGGCCAGTTTTCCTACCAGATGCTGAACAACACGAATTCTCTCGGGCCTCTAAATAGCCGCTTATGCCCAAGTGCCAGTCTCTAGAAGGTGGGGTGTGCAGCTTACAGGACCCTCAGGTAAATGTATCATCTTTCCTCTCAAAGGTAAAAAGATGGTATTGTTTAGTTTTAGAAATGGAAGATAGGACCCCCCCCCCGCCCCTGCCGCCCCACAGCCCTGACTGGTGTGGCTCAGTGGATTGAGTGTTGGCCTGTGAACCAAAGGGTTGCTGGTTTGATTCTCAGTCAGAACACATGCCTGGGTTGTGGGCAGGTCCCCAGTAGGGGGCATGAGAGGCCACCACACTCTGATGGTTCCTTCCCTTTCTTTCTCCCTCCCTTCCCCTCTGTCTAAAAATAAGTAAATAAAATCTTTAAAAAACCCAAACATGTTTTTGGCTCCAAGAAAAGTAAAACTTGACTTGGTGAGTTGCATAAACACAGATTACTTTTTTCCACATAAAAGGGAGTGAAGGAGACCACCAGCTGATGGGCTCAGCTCGGGTTTTCTGACTGTACGACCCCAGGCGTGGCATCTGCACTGGATCAAGGGCAGTGAGGAGAGGGGGTGGCAGCTGAATCAGGACAATACAAGCTTTCTCAAGAACACTGCAGCTGACATCTGCTTATCTCAGTAGCCAGGGCTGCAACCCGCGGCTGCTTCGGTCTGTGGCAATGGAAAAGAGACCTCTCTGGCAGCTGGGCTAGGAGGGTGGTCTTAGGATGGATATAGAGGTCATAGCCAGCAAAACAGACTTTACTATTATTCACAAAACAGATACCTTTTCCCAAATGGGGCAAGAACAACACCTACTTAAACTCAAAATTAAACTTTAACAGCAGCTTCCTCACCCCATACATCCTGGGTCAGAACCACAGGCCACCGAACCTGACAGGAGCTCCACATGGGTTCCCATGTGGCACCGTCTGCTGCAGCCAGGCTCCCAGGTTGCAGATGCTAACCAGCACCTGCCAGGGCTCTCCTGGGACTCCGTCCAGCTCCCCAGTCCCCTCCCCTTACTCTCTCCCTCTTCCCCCGCCCTCTCTTCCCTTCCCCTCACTCCCACTGCCTTTGAAGTGCCCTGCGGTTCTATTGTGGTTCCGCTGCAGGAGGAAGTGAATAACCTCACTTTGGTTGTAAGCACGTTTCTGCAGGGGTTTGGCTCAGATTTTTCGCACCTGAAAAGAGGTTAGAGAGAAGGGAGCTGAGAATTGGAGCTATCCAGGCCATCTCAAGATGTTTGCCACAAGGAGGCAGCAACGGGTGGGTGCAAAGAGCAGATGAAAGATGGTAATGAGACAAGGAGAAATGGTTACCTGCTGCCTCTTACTGTTTTCAGGGCAGGGGGCCACCGAGGGGAAAGCCAGAGGCTTCCTGCCCCTCTCCTACTCATCCCCCTCAGTTCCGTGGCTGTTCAGGAAATGCAGCTGAAGACACCCAGGCCCTCCACGGGTGAACGCGGCAATTTTGCCAGACATACATCTGGGGGCATAATCGGCTAATGTCTGCTTGTCATATACTTACATGCAGTTGCCTTCTTGACATTGCCACTGAAACATCCAATAGACATGTCACCTCGTGCCCACCACTGAATTCATATTTTTTCCCCTCAACCCTGACCAGTCCCTACCACTAGCCTGCCCATCTGAGGAGACAGGAACTCCTTCCACCCGGTTACTTTCACCGAATCATTTCCTCTCTCCCCTCTTGCCCCAAATCTAATTCAGCAAGAAATGCTGCGGACTCTGCTTTCTATACTCGTGTACATTCAGAACCAGCCACACGTCTCACACCTCCTGTGCCGGCACCCTGGCCCCAGGCCACCACGACCTCTCACCCGGATTACAGGGACAGGCTCCCCTTCATCCTCCCACAGTCCGCTGCCTCTGTGAAACGCATGCTAGAGCTAGAGCGTACCCCAGCTCTGCTCATGACACCTGCAGTGACACCCTGTTCCATCAGAGTGAAAGCCACGGCCTTGCAATGACTACAGGTCCCCAGGACCTGGCCTCGGGGATGGCTCTGGCCTCCTCTCCTGCGACTTGGCTCCTCGTCCTTCCAGACTCGCCCCCCTGGCCCCTTGTTGATCCCAGTCCTGCCAGGCAGCCTCGTGGCCTTGACATTCCCTTTTCCTGTAATGCTCTTTCCCCAAGTTGGCCAGTTCTGTTACCTCTTTCCTGTCTTGAGCTATTATTACCTTTTCAGTGAGGTTAAACCTATTTAAACTGCAACCCAATGCCTCAGTGTCCTGGAACGCCAGTCCTCCTTTGCTTACCCTACTTTCTTTGCCCACAGCACGTATTTCTTCTAACTTCCTCTACTATTTACTGATTTATAGCATATTCCCTGCCTTCCTCCAGAACATGGGCTTTGAAAGTACAAGCATCTTTGTCTATTTTGTTCAGTGATTTATACGCTAAGAGCCCAGAACAGTGCCTGCACCGTGCATATGCTTGGAAAATACTGCTGAATGAATACGTCTATAGCTTGGCACGCCTGCTCTTTCCTTGATCCAGTGTCGTGTTCAGAAAACAAACTAGTGAAACAAACAAGCCACATGTCACTCCACACACAGAAAAAAAAAATAAGTTGAAATCACAGGGTACTCCAGAATGACACAGAGAAAAACACCTTTAGCGTCATCTTCCCCAAACTAGTTCCCTAAGTTCTACTCACCAAATCATTGCAGCTGCTCCCATTATCTCCAAACATTTTATAAAAATCATGTCTGTGGTAGCATTTCTACTTTTTTTAAATCTCATGTTCTCATTTATCCTCCCCCCCAAATACCTTTCAAATCACTGAACTGAAATTTGAAAGGAGAAAAGTAAGAAAGAGCCGACACAGGCTTACTCAGGGAGGATTGAGGCTGTTCAAAAATAAAACGGCACAGAGTGGGCAGTTGCAGAACTGCAGTTACTGACGGGGGCGGGAATCAAACAAGACACAGGTTAGGGATGGGTCACCACTCTATGAGGACAGGCTAACCCCGCGGGTCCCCTCACCCGGACAGACCCAGGTGAAATCATCAATGATATCCATAGTCTGAGGAAGGCGAATACAGTCTGGTGTCCTATTCACAAAAACACAGCCCTTCACAGGTTAAGATTTGGCTCCAGGGCCATTTCAGGTAAACAAAGGAATCTGCTCTCCCACACATAGGTAGTGAATGCGCAGAAGTCACTGCCTCCAGAAAAGGAGACGAGCAGACAATGGGTCGCAGAGTAGATTTAGGGAATTTGTGGAGACGGGTCAGAGGTGGCTGCTTTCCCAAAGCTACTCTTCCAGGTTATCGTTCAGGAGGATGGGAAAGAAATTCCTTGTTCTGTCAGCTACAGGACACTTGTCAACAATGGGACTGACCCTTTCGGTTAAAAAAAATTATATTCCTGTAGCTGCCCGAAATTGAAGCTTGCGCTCCCTAAGCTACATCCTCACCAGAGGCTACATTCCACGATCTTCATTTACCAAAATTTCACTCATTCTTTAGGGGCCAATTTAGCTCCTACTTTTTCCATGGGAGTAAGACAGTAAAATTTCAATATCTCTGCTGTACTTTTTTAGTAGCAAGCCATTTAAATATAAGGTCCAGGAAACATGCTGTTTGGAGAGAAACAGCAACGTTGCCATAAAATCTAGCCTGTTTACAAAAGCTGAATGAAATGACTTGGTTATTACTGATAGAAATTATTGTATTACTAAAGCTACTGCCATGGAAAATGGACAGGGAACTAAAATAGCTCTGTATGCTGTACAACTATTACTAAGGAGGAAAATCTTCCTGTATGGAAAATAATTATTAAAATGTACAGATAAACATCTAATGTCAGAACATATAATCGTAAAACTTTGATCTCTCAGTTTTTCTGATTATTTCTACCATTTACACCAGGCAGACATAACAGCTATTACATTATTGATGGTTCAAAAATTAGGAATATATTTCTATTAAAATTGTTCATTGTTCTGTTTAAATATAAACTGTTTAGGCTATCAGGATGAGTATTTACAAATATGTTATAGAAATAAACACTATTAGAGGCCAAGTTTTATTACAAACATATTAAGGCTTTAAAATTTATGCTCTATAGATGTCATAAACTATAACTTACCACACATATGAATGCTATTTTATTAAGATTATATGGAACAGACTTATTTCATTACAGATAACTTTACATGTTTTTCAGATTAATTATATATTTTTCAATGACTTCTCCAAGGCTTTCCTTGTAAATGAAATAACATTATTGGAGACTTACAATGTATATTTTGTTGGGGGCGTATTGAGACTTATGGAACTTTCATCTTTCAAAATATAAAATTAATGAAATTATTTTTCAGGATAAGAGCACCCTCTCATAATACATTTCATGTTGGTTTTTTAAAATCCCCTAAATTTACCAAGTTAAATTCAACTCATGGTTAGTTGTAGTTTGTTTATGGGCAAAACATCTAAAAACAAAACACTTCCTCATTGGACTGAAAGGCATTTTTAGAAGTTTTAGACACCGTGGAGTGTGTGCTGTTGTTACAATATTTCATATAAAAGTTGTGTTTTTCCACTGCGCCAGAAGTCGAAGTCAACTCGGTTTTTATAAAAAGCTCCTCTCCAGATTTGCAAAAACAGATAAAGATTGGACTTTGCAATACATTAGCACAAGTAAGCAGACTCAATTACATTAAATATTATGCTTCAGTAAGTACCAATACTGCCCACCAATATTTTTTAATGTTTCCTTTTCATTAGGAGGGGACTTTAGGAGGCACAATACGAAAAGGATGAGCTGTGACCAAGTCAAGGAGAGAAGGGGCACCTCTGCTTGTGGGCACAGGAGGCAAAACTAAAAATAAACTGAGTTTCTTCACAACTCAGCTGTTGCTTGCAAAGCCACCTGCATGAATCTCACACCCACTGAGGGAGGCTGATGGACCAAAGCAGTGATTTTCAACTGCTGAGCCGCGATAATTTTTAAAACATGCAATCTCTGACTATTTCATCAGGGGCCCTGACCTCTCTTCCCGCAGGCTGTCAAATAAAAAAATGACAACAGCCAACACAACAACAGTCCTCTGAGGTGAATGAATCAAAATTATACCTAATTTTTCATCAGGTTGGCCAAAAATGTATTTTTCGGTGTGCTGCAGAATTTTAGTGATCAGTTTATGAGTGCCCTGAGAAGAAACAGGTTGAAAACAGCTAGACTATCAGGACAGCACCAATTGTTCCATCACGTATATTCATATCCTGATATAAGTGTCATTGCTAATATCACACATATAGGACCACGGACATGGCAGATGGCTCCTCCCATCTAACCTCTCAGAGGGTGGTGCCCCACAACATGAACATGGAAAGTTTGGACCATCTGAAGGAGGATGAAAAGACCATTTACCTGTCTATGATGGCGCACATGTCGATGCTGACGTTTGCAAAGCTTCCCGGCCTCCTCTGTGCGACCTCGTATAAATTTACAAGTTGGTCATCCACGTGAATGAGCTGCATGCACCCTTGGAATGAAGGCTGAAGGACCGAGTGACTTGAGTTACTCATCTGGTTTGGAAAACCTGTGGGAGAGCAGAAATGGGGATGTTAAGCCCTGTGCACAGCACGCTTCATTGCGTTCCCTCGGGGAGGCGCCCTGACCGGGCCTGTGGTGTCCACTCCTGCTCTGTGGCTCCTTGCTGGTGTGCTAGGCAGTGCAGAAGAAGGAAGTCATGTGAGCAAGAGATAGGATTTCAGGGAGAGAAGCAAGGGCTGAGCCTAAATGAGTCTTTGTCTCTGGGGTCTAGCATCCCTGATATGTCCTCCTTGACATCTTCATTCTCGCTCTGTCACAGCCCTCTTCCCTCTGGTATCAACAGCCCACAGCTGTACTTCTGCACCTGACCCTGGCTACAGCGACTGGAACATAACATGTAGACCTTTCTCAACTATCAAACTGCCTTCCTTTTATACTTTCAAACTTACATCTATTTTCTTAATGCCCTGTTACTTAGATGTCAACAAGCTAATGTTATTATTATCAAGTAAGATGAATCATATTTTATGGATGAGGGTCTAACTTAATCCAAGGAGATTTTTGCATTACAAATGATTTCTCAATTTATAAAATCCTAACAAATGTTATGAAGAGACAAACAGGTATAAGAGGGTCGGCCACCCTGCTCTCAATATCTACCATCTATATGGTACCTAATATGGTATAGAGAGCATAATGATAATAAATGAAACTACAATTAAAAGAGAATAAAAACAAGACCAAAAAACAGAGTAAACACAACTGGTTCTATTAGGGAATAGCACACATATATACCAGATTTGAAATCTGACATTAAAATTTTTATTTCAGAGGACTTCCAGCCAAGATGAAGGTGTAGGTAGACACACTTCACCTCCTCACACAACCAAAATAAAGACCAACAACAATTTAGAAACAAAAAACAACCAGAACTGACAGAAAATTGAACTGTATGGAAGTCCGACAACCAAGGAGTTAAAGTACACACATTCATCCATACTGGTAGAAGGGGCAGAGTTGGGCAGCCAGGTGGAGAGGGGTCATGGCAAAGTGGCAGCTGGTGGCCCCAGAGAGGCGGCGGATTGTGGAGGGGCATGGCGCACAAGGCGGCTGGTGGACCAGGCAGTCCTATGTTTGCACTCAGATAAACCAGGTGAAACTGGGGAGTGGGACATACTGTGCAACTCAGGGTTCCAGCTCAGGGAAATAAAGCCTCAAAACACCTATTGAAAACACTTGTGGGGGTTGAGGGGCTTGGAGAGACTCCCAGCCTCACAGGAGAGTTTGTTGGGGAGACTCACAGGGTTCCAGGATATACACAAGCCCACCCACCTGGGAATCAGCACCAGAAGGGCCCAGTTTGCTTGGGGGAAGCACAGAAGGGACTGAAATCCGGCAGAGAGCAGAGCAAGTGCCATTGTTCCCTCTTGGCCTCCCCAGCCCCACAAATAGCATCACTAGCAGCAAATGGGGTGCCCTGCCCTGGTCAACACCTAAGGCTCCACCCCTCATATGTAACAGGTGCATCAAGACAAAAAAAAAATGGCCCAAATGAAAGAACAAATCAAAGCTCCAGAGCAAATACAACGAAGCAATGAAGAAATAGCCAACCTGTCAGATGCACAGTTCAAAGCCCTGCTGATCAGGATGCTCACAGAATTGGTTGAATTTGGTCAAAAATTAGATGAAAAAATGAAGGCTACGCTAAGTGAAATAAAGGAAAATGTACAGGGAAACAATAGTGATGGGAAGGAAACTGGGACTCAAATCAATAGAGTGGACCAGAAGGAAGATAGAAATATCCAATCAGAAAAGAATGAAGAAACAAGAATTCAGAAAAATGAGGAGAGGCTTAGGAACCTCCAGGACATCTTTAAACATTCCAACATCTGGATTAAAGGGGCACCAGAAGGAGAAGAGGAAGAGCAGCAAGTAGAAAACTTATTTGAACAAATAGTAAAGGAGAACTTCCCCAATCTGGCAAAGGAAATAGATTTCCAGGAAGTCCAGAAAGCTCAAAGAGTCCCAAAGAAGTTGGACCCAAGGAGGAACACACCAAGGCACATCATAATTACATTAGCCAAGATTCAAATGAAGGAGAGAATTCTAGAAGCAGCAAGGGATAAGGGGACAGTCACCTACAAAGGAGTTCCCATCAGATTGTCAGCTGATTTCTCAAAAGAGACCTTACAGGCAAGAAAGGGCTGGAAAGAAGTACTCCAAGTCATGAAAGGCAAGGACCTACATCCAAGATTGCTCTATCCAGCAAAGCTGTCATTTAGAATGGAAGGGCAGATAAAGTGCTTCTCAGATAAGGTCAAGTTCAAGGAGTTCATCATCACCAAGCCCTTATTATATGAAATGTTAAAGGGACTTATCTAAGAAAAAGAAGATAAAAAATATGAACAGTAAAAAGACAGCAAACTCACAGGTGTTAACAACCACACCTAAAACAAAAGCCAACTAAGCAAACCACTACAACAGAAGCAGAAACACAGAAATGGAGATCACATGGAGGTTTAGCAACAGGGAAGTGGGAGGAGGAGAGAGGGGGAGAAGGTACAGAGACTAAGCAGCATAGATGGTGGGTAGAAAATAGACAGGGGGAGGGCAAGAATAGTGTGGGAAATGCAGAAGCTAAAGAATTTATGACACATGGACATGAACTAAAGGGGGGAATGTGGGTGTGAGGGGAGCGCAGGGGGAAAATGGGACAACTGTAATAG
>PVKU01009768.1:0-58641 GCA_004027475.1 Anoura caudifer
ACAAAATCTTGTTAAATAGTGAGAACAAAATGCTTGAGGCTGAAGGAGGTCAAAGTGAGTGTCATGGAAGTCTGTACCTTTTACCTCTTCTCTGGTTCAAACCACCCCACCCTTTACCTTGACTGATATAAACACCACCCCCAACCCCCACCCCACCGCCGTCACTGTGCTTCTATCCCCCCTCACTGTAATGTGTTCTCAACACAGCAGCTAAAAGATACTTTCAAGAGTATGTTGGAATATGTCCCTTATTTATTGAAAACCTTCCAGTGGCTCCCAGTTTCACCAGAAAACCAGACCTGAAAACCAGAGTCTTTCCAGGTGCTTTCCAATCATCTCCCCATTTCCCCACCGGAATCGCCTCTCTCTTCATCTCTTCCCGTGCTCTGCTTTACTGAATCTGCTGTAAGCACATTAATCCTTTGATATTTTTCAGAACCACCAGCATTTACACTTTGGGGACTTTACAATTGCCTTCCCTCTGCTGGAAAGCTCTTAACCCAGCACGATTCCCTCCTGACTTCTTCTAAGACTAGATCACGTGTCACCTTCTCCAAGGCCTACCCTGAGCCTTCTAAAATTAGAACTTGTATATTCAAACACTTCCAATTCCCATAGCCTCTCCTTGTTTTCCTTATTTGCATTACATTTAACACTGTCTAATATTCTTACTGTTTATCTTTCTCCTAAGCCACAGATTATTTTATATGCTAACGTATTGAACACATTTACAGAAGGGTTTTACATATATTAAATGATGAAAGGGTAACTGTGTCTTGTTTTTATTACAGTAAAATCTTAGTTTTTGCTATTTCAAAACTTGTGATAATTCTTGGATTCATCTATGATTTATCTTTACATTTTTTATCATGACACTGTGGTTCTTTTGTTAACTAAATAACTTTTAATTTAGAATGAGAGAAATGAAAGGGTAGCCTCCTGAAAACCAACTGTTTTCAATCAATGTTTATTGAATTCATACAGACACTACATGAAAAGCTGATTTTTAGTTGAAAACCCCTGCCTAAGGTTTTCAACAGTTATCTGTTGGTGTAATTATGTTACTGAAGTTATAACATTACATTTCCTTGAGCTCCGTGAATCCTTCACACTTGAGCTGATTCAGACTAGCCTTCTCAGCTAATTGCTCTACCTTAAGGAACAATGACAAGGATCCTAGAAGAAATCACGTAGGTATGGACATAAAGTGGAATGGTGCAAGGAAGTAGCCTTCAGCTTTATAAACCTCTGACATTCTAGGAATCTTTGCTTCCTGATGGAAGGCACCAACAAGAGCCTTTTGTCTCACCGATGGCTGAAGCACGTTCTGATGGAAAGGCACACTAGGGACGTTAATAATTTGAGGCAACAGGAGTACCATTATTTCATGGCCACCTTTCTATGGCCTTAATAAAAGGGAGATGGAAACAATAGACTAATAATAAAACCTTGTGACAATTAATTATTTCTTCAAAGCTTGGAAGATTTGAGTGCCCAGGTATCCGGAAATGTAGTGGAGATTCTGGCTAGGGATCTAAGATCCTGAATTAGCATCCATTTTCAAGAGGACCCTAGTTCTTTCTCAGTGGCACTTAAAAAAGTTAACTTTGTTAAGGAAAAAAAAAGACATGATGATAATAATAAAGATCTGTTTGGAATTTTAAAAGACCCAGGGCTCCTCCCACTCCTCCCTGGAGAAATTACCTAACTGCAAATGTGCTATGCAGGGAAGCCTTCCAAGCTGCCTGCTGCCTAATTAGCTGTATTAAAAATACACATCAAACTTGTTTTGAGTTTATTATTGGAAAATAAAGCAAACACCAGATTACTGAATGAAAACAAGTAAACAGATGCTCACTTATCATCCAAGATGTTAGAATTAACCAAAAAGCAAATTACTAAGTTATCTTTCTTCTCAAATTGCCAAGCAGGTGGGAGGTTTGAATTGCTGTCTTTTGTGAGCTCTTGGTTTAATATGAAGAGTGTGCGCACTTTCCTCCACCCCCAATTATCTTATGCTCATTTTAATTTTCAGTTCTCAAAGCTATTTCAAAGTGAGATACTGTTCTTCCCTTTCCTCTTTCAAAGTTTCGTCAATTAGTGTTTGACATGTGTGTGAAATGATGAGCATTAGCTAGCATAATAAGGAAGCAAGAAATTAATTTGCCTTTTACAGTCTTATATTGAAAAATTAATCAGGGTATATGAATTCCTCTCAACTTCTTTTTGCCCTAACATATGAGTTTGTGTTCAGAAATTATGAGATTGAAGCGTAATTACAGTATAAACTGAAAATGGTGAGTGTGGGAAGGGTAGGCTGAATTGAGTCTACTGCATTTGGTCTCCTGTTTCCATCATTACTAATTAAATGAATTCAGTCTAGGTTGAAGATGAGCTAATGTATGCAAACTATTAAAAAAAGTACACGTATCTTTATTTGACCAACAAAGAGACCCAGCTCCAGAGAGTTTTAATTATATGCTCAAGGCTTGAATTTGATAAACAGTAGGACCAGGTTTTAAACCCTAATTTCAAAACCTGTGTTCATTTTCTTCCACCATAGATTTCTCCCAATAATATCTACCTTGCATATAGGACTACTGTAAACATCAAATAAAATAATGTGCTTGAAATCATTTTACAAAGCTGTACAATTCTGTGCACATAGATTAAATATATATGTGCTTTCTCCCTTTTGGGGAGATTTGATGAGAAACTGTCAAAATGTAAGTAATATGGTGTAATGGAAAGAACTCAACTTTTAGGATCAAAGGTAAGGTTCTCCTGGGATGTTATTTTATACTTTTTCCCACAGTGAAAAGATCCATGGTGTGGCCTTGGACATTTTCCTCACTCACAACATTGTTGCAGCTGATCCTCTTCCTGACTCATCTCCCAGCATGAAATTCTCAGAGATATCTTTCCTAAATACCCTGTTTAATATCCTCATCTCTCCTAGGCTGTTCTCTACCATTTTCCCCAATTTTAACATTTTAAAAACATTTGTTCTTTAAATTACTGATTTTTGTTATTTTTGTTTGCTTGCTTACTGTCTTCTTGGGACCTTCTTTCTTAACTATATCTGTATCTCTTGGTATAGAATTGCTGTTTAATAAATTTTTCAGAAGAGCATCACACTAATAGGAAAACTCAGTTTCATTTTGAGGATGATCACTAACAAGTTGTGTGATGTAGCAAATTAGAATTTTCATTTTTTAAAGTAATAGCAAAACTATATGAGTCCACAGAGAGTTTTCACATAGATTATTGTCTTAAAATAGGGAAATAAGTGAGTTAAGCCAAAAGAACACACAAATCCTCTTAAACTCTAATATTTGATGTTTCTAAGTCTTTGCTGTGTAGCTTACATTTAACTGGTCTACAAGTAATCACACAGTCATACGTACAGATATGCACAAAACATTGGGATTTGGAACCCTTATACATTGTATCTTTTCTTCTACTGACTAGCCATGCTATTTATGATCTAGGCATTCTCTGTTATATCTGTATATTTGCTAAACAATGTAAGTTTTTAAAGTTAACACAACGTATTTTTTAGAGTATTTTTCCTTGGAATTTTAGTCAAGACCTTGATTGGAATTATGATGAATGCTCAACAGTGTTTGCCTCTAAAGAAATCTATCTTTTTGTTGCTTTTGACATTTTATTTCATATTTTTCAGGACTTGGAGATATTCAGATAATAATCATGTGACAGGGAATATTGGGGTACCCAAAATGGAGAAGTTCCCCCCACTAATATAGCTGGGGGAAGGGGAAGAGAGCAGGGCCATTGAGAGTTACTTTGCATATCTAAAGAAATTAGCCAGGGTATGAGTAATGCTAAATAGTTTGCCTGCCATGCTCAGAGCCAAGGAGATGGGCCAGGAGGTGGTCCCCTGTCTAATGTGCCTGAGAGAGCGGCCTGGAGGCGGATCCTGCATCACCCGGCCATGCTTGCCTGGACTACCAATGGCAGCCGAGAAGGGCAGAAGACACCAGAGAGCTGGCAGGTATAACCCTTTGTAGGAGGAGTGTAAAATGGGGTTACAGACGAAGATCCGCACCAGGATTTAAACCCAAGCACAGCAGCCATGCTGGAGGTCTGGACCACAGGAGAAAGGAGAGTAAGAGAGCCATGAGAGTCTCAGTCTCTCTCTCTCTCTCTCTCTCTCTCTCTCTCTCTCTCTCTCTCTCTCTCTCTCACACACACACACACACACACACACACACACACACACACACACACACACAGTTTAGAGAGGAGCAGAAACGCAGGATGTAGCAGTCCTGCAGGCTCTTGACCACTTGATGTGAAAGGATGCAGGAGGACCCCCACCGGCCGACCTTGAGGATGCGGATTTAGATTAACAGCAGGAGCCTAGTAAGCACGGATGACTGAAAAAAGCCAGAATACAGAGGGGAACCTGCCCAACTAAGCTACAGACTTTTATTTCTTTTCCTGAGAGACGGTACCTCTGACTGTCCGGGTTTCGCAGAGGGTGGCAGGTCTGTGCGTTTGTGGGTGTTTCTTTGTTTCTAAAAGGAGTGAGATTTAATGGCAGAATTCCGCCATTGCTGTAAATCTGTATAACTTTTGAATAAATAGTTCCTTTTCCATAAGACTCTGGCATTGGGAGTCACGGTTCTTCTCCGTGGCAGGCGATAGAACCCATTGGTTCTGTTACAGTCATCACTCCTCACTGTTTCTTTCTACCAGAATCACTGTTTGCATATCACATTTTTTCTAAAATAGCAAGTTAAGCTTCTGTAAGGATAACACTGTGTTTAAGACTATTTATGCAAAGTGAACAACCTGAGATTTTTGGCAATGACCCTTTGAAATGATTGCTAAAATGCGTTTTATTTTTAAATTAAAGATCATGACTTAGAAGAACAGAATGATCAGAAAGTAAAGTCAGTGAATCTAATTTAATTTAGTATTTATTTTTCAAGTTTCCACTGCTAAATTACTTTGATTTAAAATGTTATCAAATACCCTTTGGAATAAACCCCTTTTAAGTTTTTCTCCTTTAGATGCCGCAATTACAATATTTCTCTTAAAAAGTCCTTGGAGGGGTTAGTTGAACAGCAAGTTATATTTCTGTTTTCAGTGGTTTCCTAATTTAAAATTTATTTTAAATGTTTACCTCTTCAAACAATTTTTTTACCTGAAGTGCACAAAATTAGGATGATCACAATTCTTGCTTCATGACACATTTGCATCATCAGCCTATAGAAGGTCTTTATTTGTCTCTCTATTATAAACACCCAACAACCCATCACCGGCACAAGAGCTAGAACATGGATAATGACATCCACCTATAAAGTCTCCCACTAGGCTGTTCCAAATGATCAAAATCTTGCTTGTATCCTAAATTGACCTGTTACCTCTTCTTACCCTGATTTTCATCCTATCACAACCCTCAGTCTTAGTAATTACCGTACTCCACAAGCTCTGTCTTACTAAGATGAATGATCTGTTAAGATTTTTTTTATTCCATGCAACAGAAATTGATTTTAGTTTATCAGAATTAACTGGAACTCAAAGATGTTAACAGCATTTAATGAAATTAATCAGAATTAAGCTCATTCTAATTAACCATAAAAATAACATTGTTCTGATTATGAGGGAGTTTAAGTAATGGAAAGAGAGGTTGTTAACAATCAAGCTTCAAAAGATCAGGAACTGGAGTAACTTCAGCAGAAACACCTTTTCTTCTATTTTTGGAGGGACAGCAACACATCAACTTCAGTGCTTTCAAATGTGTAATTGGTCCGGCTCAAATCATGCACCTCGTTTGCCCTGGGAATACAGCAAAGTGTCTTCATGGTCTGCCCCACCGGACTATATCCAAGGAAGAACAGATCTCCCAAAACAAATTTTGTTTACTGTTTCATACAGAAAGGGAAGGAATGTTGAGGCCAAAGGCAGCAAAATTCCCCACCAGAAAGGCTTTTTTCACTCCAGACTCTAGCCATTTTAATGCAAGTTTATAGTGCCCAGCTGAATTTAAAACAATGCCATCTTTGACTTAGAGGTCAGATCCTCTTATTCCACTCCGATCAATGTTTTACTATATATAGTTAACAGTATTTATTTGTGACCTAAAAAATAGCCATGTCACATGGTTTCATTCACTAAATATAGCTGGATAACTAGTGACTCACCTTGTATTCATACTTTCCTCTCTTTAGTTACTACAAGAGCTCACTGTTCATTAAATTTTTTTGAATTTATAACTTCTATAGTAATTTTTCCACTTGTTGTACAGCAAATAACCTCAGATACTTTTAAGATAGGTGATAGGATAGCATGGCCTATTAGGCAGGGAGATTTGGATCCTAGTGCCCATAATATGCACTAAGAGTGTGACCTCAGGGAAATTAACTTCTCTAAGACTTGGTTTCTTTGTCAATTAAATGAGGACAGCTAATGTTTCTCATCTCCCATCATCCTGAGGATTGAATGTGCTTATGCATTTAAAGTGCTTAGCACAGATCCCAACAAAGAGGAAACATGGACTCAATGTTAGTTATTATTGAATAGCAACAGTTATAATTGTTGCAATTTGAAGATTCTTATATGAAAGCTTCAATAGGCTCAGCAAATCCGAGATAGTTGAATTTATTTGGGGGCAGACATTCCCTTTTATCAGTGACACCATTCTGGCTGAAAGTATAAATTATATGCAGTACTTCAGGGCATCCTCTCTCAGACAAAGAATAACAATATTTTTGTTTAACAGGAGAATGATTCTATTCATAGGACAGTGTCCTTCCGAATTAGAGAAATGTGTACATCTGCGTGAGACACTTGTTAGAAGATTGTTTTCCAGCTGAGTATTTATAATGCACTCTGGAAATTATTAATTGTGGCAGGATCTCTGCCCAAGTGATGCCTTTAGGAGATTAGGGCCAGAGGCCCCATTACTTTATTCATCCTACACAGCCTTTATTTCTCCTTTGCATGTGGAATATTATTTTTCTTGCCTTTGCTTACTTAAAAAGCAAAATCTTTAAAAATTCTTACCTGTAACATAGGAATCATATGGTCATGTATAACTCACAGAGTAGTTGTAAGTCTGCAACAAGTTAATGAACATTGAGTGGTGTCTTATGCATCACAGATCATTATTTTAATGATTTTTTTTTCAGGTCAAATGCACTCTAGAGGGGTAGGAGTCAAGAGCAAGAACTCTAGAGCAGACTGCCTGAATTCAAATATTAACTCCACTGCTGTGGGCAAGAGACTTGAACTTTAAGTGGCTCATTTTCCTCATCTTTAAGTTGAGGATAATACTAGTGCCTTTGTCATGTAATTGCTTTTAGCATTAAATGAGTTCACATATAAAAAGCACTTAGAGCAATGCCTGGCACAAAATAAATGATAGAAAATTATATCTACTTTTGTTATTATCTTCCTTGTTAAAGTGGATATTTTGAGCTCTGCTTTTTACATTTATTTCAGGATTTGTAAATACAACTTGAAGTACACTGATATGCCTTATTTATAAGTTGTCCTGGGATTATATTTTTGGGTGAATTATTTATATATTTATGTCTTGTTTTTGCACCTGATTTCCTGGTCCTTTGGGGTTAGGTCATGTTCTCTGCATGTCATTTCCCAAAGGAACTAAGACTTCTCTCTCAGAGGAATTAAACCTCTTTTCCATTCTTTTGCACTTACACACTGGTTTCTGTAAATTACTTCACAGTGTTTATTTTAGCAGAAGAGCATAAAAAGTTGCTGTATTATATTGAAGGTACTTTTGGTGCCAGTTTCTAGTTTAGTTTCCTTACACAGTGAAGCAAGGCTAAGCCTGTTGGGCCAACATGAAAAGGCACTCAGGATTTGGTTCTGTCGGGACCAAGTTTGCTGCCTCTTCTATGGATGGCGTTATAACACCATCATCAAAAAGTCCACACCTCAAACTTTCCCCTTTCGTTTCTTAGCAAAACAAGCTAATCCCTTTCTCTCTCTACGGCTCTCTCTCTCTCTCTCTATCTCTCTCTCTGTATCTCTGTCTCTATCTCTCACACACAAATACACACAAATATACACATCAAAAAAATCAAAGGGACATAGCAATGAATTTTCAAATAATTATTAAAAAGTAATTTTCTAAGCATCTAGTCTGAAGATTTTACCATTGGGAGGCATGTTTATTAAAGTAGAAAAGCATATTGTATATTAACACTTTTAGCTTGTATAATGACTCTTAAATATTTAGACATGTAACAAGGTGGCCTCCATTTGTACTCTTTCATTGTATTAGAATGGTTTAATTCTTTAATGACAGATAACTGGGTTATACTTCATGTAGATAGAATTTGTAGGGAACTGATTTCAGAAAGAAATTTCATGCTACACCTGCATGTTAGAGTTTCATAAGTATTAATAGGTGTTTCTATTTATAACAATGGATTTATTCACTCAATAAACATTTATTGAGTTCAAACCATCTCCAGGGACTCTTACAGATACTGAAGGCATAGTAGTAAACAGAAAAGACCAAAAGTCCTGCTTTGGGGGAGGAAGATAATAAACAATAGTCATGTCGATGATATATTACAGAATCACTTAGTAATAAGTACTACAGAGAAAAACAAAGGGAGGAAGGGGAAATAGAGTGTTGGCAGCGGGGGTTGCGGGTTTATATGGTAACCAGGGTAAGTTGTCATTCGAGGAGGGCCTGACGAAAATGAGGGAGAAGATGTGCAGATATCTGGGCAAAGACCATTGCAGAAAGAGGTAGTGGTGAGTGCAAAGGCCCTGAGATGAGGGTGGGATAGGCATATTCAAGGGACAGGATGCTGGAGGGGGTAGGCAAGGAGTGTAGAAGTAGGAGATGAGGACAGAAAGGGCAAAATGACCTCATGGTCTTGGTAGCAAATTATGAAGACAGTGGCCTTCATTCTGAGTGCAATGGGAAGCTACTGGCTTTAAGCGGAGGAGTGACATGATCTGAATATGACTTTAATAATATCCCTGGCTAATACTGGGTGCATTAAAGAATGGGAAATATATAGACTGAGAAATCTGAATGGCAGAGTTGGGCAGGGTTTCAATCTGGGTGACATCAGTCTAAGCAAGGATCTTCATTTTAGACGTTACTTAAGGATAAGCAAAATCTTCCTTAAAGGGCCAACAGTTAGGTATTAGTGTCAGTGACCTGCCTTCTCAAATTGCTTCATGGTACACCAACATCCTTACAAAAATATATTTCCCCTGAAAAAGAAAGGATGCTGGGTATAAAAGAATTGAAATAAAGGCTTTCTGTCATTCTAAAACATACTACTAACTTACCACATCAAATAATTATTTCATTTTCTTTAATTATTCTAATGGAAGAATAAGCTGTGTATACTCGAACTTTTAGAGAATGGATAAATGCTACCAGAGAAGGCAAAATATAAAATATTAATGAAAACACATTAATTCTGTAAGAACATGATTGTGAGATTGGGACAGATTTAAATATGAAGTTAAAATGCCTATGGAGTCATTGATTAATCTTCTGTGGCTCTTATAATGTCAATGTCATAGTATAGAAAAGACTCACATTGAGTCAGTAAAGAGTGAATCACTGGTAGCTATAAATACACTCTTGCTTGTTTTGTTGGTAAAACTGAATCAATATGAAAGACTTCCAACAAAATCAGAGTCCCCTTTTCCTGCTCAGCCTCACCCCATTCTTTCTTTTTACATGAATAGTTGGTACTGACATATTCATTTACCTTACTTTCCTGAACACCCACCTCTTGAGCAGATTCCAGTTTCTCTAGTCTGATCCTAGAGCCTGAGGCTCATTGATTCTTTACGTCATTGTCCACTACATGTTAATATTGTGGTGATGCTTAAAACGATAAGGCACTAAAGAGACAGAATTTGTAGCTTCTCTTGTATAGTGGCTGTTGACACAAGGTGTATGAGGATTCTTCAGGTATAGGCTTACTTAGCTGAGCAAACTGAGACTACCCTTTGCCTTGAAAATATCTAATACTTCTAGATACATACTCATTTACACATCTTGAATAGCATTTTATTCTGTTACTTATTGTGTATCTATGAGCCAACAAACAAGCTTTATTGAATTTCTACTGCCTGGCACAGTGCTTAGTGCTGAGAAGAAAAAAAAATATGAATCAAGGTCCTTGCTCTTAGGGTCATTACATAACCTGGAAAAACTATTTTCTGATAAGATTTAAGGGTTTTCTCTTAACTAGGTATAATTTAAAAACTTTGTTGAATTAAGTTCAACTAGCATTAGTGAGAATCCATTTTTTCTCAGGGCTACTGTAGGTGCAGAGGAGTTATAAAGATGTGAGCCCTGTTCTCACGGCTCCAGTTGGCATGGCTACCGGAGAACCACGTAGGGCAACTCTGCTGATGTTTGAGAATGGTTGATCAGACTGAACTGTGCAGGCGCTCAGAGCAGGACCATTATGGGTTTGGCTTGGTCAAGAGTCGTGAGGACAGAGTTCTGGAACTATGGCCTGAGGTATGGGAAGTCTGTGGAATGCAAGAAAAGCATTTCAAAGATTTCACCTAGTGAGCATAAAAAGCTATAGCTACACTTAAAGGTAATAAAATAGATGGGGTTATGTAAGTGCCATAATGAGTAATAAGTGACTTGATATTATTCTTCCAACCTCCCAGCCTGAAGAGAATTGTCTGATATATATTTATACACATATTTCTTGGTACAAAATCAAATAGCTATTTTGGCATCAGGGAGTCATTGCAGAAGTTTTCACTTGCCATTTGTCACTTTCCTATGTCTTAAAAATAGAAAACACAAATTACCCTGGCCACTTCTTATTTAATAACAACACCTTGTAAAACCAATTTTTGCTTCAAGCTACTGCTAGGATACAGGACATAAAGCATGACTATTCTTCCAGCAGAAAGTGGAGAGGAGCCAAGAGAAAAACCAATCACTATTATTCTGAAGCAAAAGTTCACAACGTTCTCTTTCTGTTACCATCTGTGAGTTCCCGGAGAGCACTAACAATGCCTTACTCACCTTTGATTCCCTCAGTGCCCAGTGCTGGGTCTGGAAAATATTACGATGTAACTGTTTATGTACACAATAAGTTAACTTTTGACATTTATGTCAGGAAATCCAGACATTTGTTCTTTCACTCACTAACTATATCTGATATTTTTCTCTCATGTCAAATGAAGTATGGAATTTTTGTCATGAATTCTCTGTCATGCTTATTACTGTCGGAAGTCTTTTTTCCAGTGTCCTACAAGTAAAAGCTGAAAATAAAAAATCTGTTCACAGAATTGATTTAAATTTTGAATTGTATTCCACATACCTCTGGAATCTACTAAGGTGACTGGCTGTTCTGTAAACAGAGTCATTATCTCCAGGCAAAGTGCTAAAGGAGACAGAACTTTCTGTCTTGCCTTTTGGAATATTCTGGAACGTCTTTGGGGTGACCTTCAGAATCATGAGGTAAAGAACACCACCCATAAGGCAAAGAAGGAACTTCACTACAAAGAGCCCTCTGTGCTCTGATAGTTAGTTACCGGGTTTTCTAGCTTCAGGCAACATCCAGGGCCATTGTTTTCAGGCAATTATATTTGTTATTCATAAAGGCAGATGAACACACAGAGGTTTTGAATATACCTTCATTAAGAAAAATTTCAGTAAGTAACATTATCTTGGGACAAGAATACCAATTTGTCAGTCAGGAAATTATTTGTTTTGGTAAAAAGAATTCCATATGGGGATTTCTGATGTTTGAGGAAATTGAATACATAAAATACACTTTGAACTTAAATTATGTGGGAAGCAATTTACCCTTCTGATTATTGAGAAAAATAATTTCAGATTTCTACAGCCCTTCAGGTTCCTGAGACATGTAATTCATTACCATTTTACCTATATTTGCATAAAGAAAGTACAGAAAGTACTCTGAATCTGTAAAAATTCTGTGACATAACCACAAAAAAAGGTCTTTAAAAAGTTGCCAAAGGCTATTTATAAACTGCTTTTCCTCTGTAATTATGTAACCGCTAACCTTTATCCTATTAGTTAAAATGCATTCCTAGTGGGTAAATTGTTAAATAAGTCTGGATTTTAAAAGACTATATATCTATGTCCTTCCATATTCCTGTCTTCTGCGTCACAACCATGTTAAGACTTGAGGGTATGGTAACATAGAAAAAGGACATATGGAAATATTATCTCCGAACAGTTAGAAAAATGAACAGTGAGTGTAACTGATTGTTGAAGGTAACATGGACAAAAACAGCTTCCTCACTTGAGGTGACCATAGAGGAAACAGTAAGTGAAAGAACTTACTCAGGGTAGCACATTGTTTCCAAGTAAATACTTCCTTTGCGTTTTTGTTGATGTTGGTGGAGGATGAGGATGTGCTCATTTTAAGTAGAACTTGCTAAGTAGCAACACTTTTGCTTGGTTTAAGGGACTGTCTCTCCTGAAAAGGTTTGTGTTTGTGTCTGGAGCTCTAAAAATAGCATTGGTTCTAAAGCGTATTTTGTGTTAGACCCTCTGTTAGTAAATTTCACTGCCAAGATCAATGCTTTACAGTTGAATCCAGGCCAATGATGGCTAATTTCCCAGGGAGTTGTTTTCTGTTGATCCCTTGGGATCTTCCTGACTTTTTTGTGAGCTCACCTATGCATTTAACGGATGTTTATTATATTCTATCCAAGATAGCTACCGTTTCTATAATTTTTCTGGAAATGGACATTGATGTTTTTATTTCATAAACAAATGCTTTAGTATGCTTTGCTATTTTTTTGCCCTATCTTTCCATTTATAATTTTAGATCCTCAGATGTCCAAAACAACTTTCTGAATACTACCAAGATCTCAGTTTGGAGATAAATCACTCCTTGGGAACCTCTCAGGTTACGAGTCTATTTATGTTTAACTTGCTGGAGAATTTGCATTTTTGGATTTCAATAAATATCTTAATACATAATTAACATCTTCTGTGGACACATACTACACTATTCACTTTAGTTTGATCACGTGATAGTATTTCTGCATAAATCCAATGGGTAAAAATGCTCAGATCACCCCCAAAGGTTGCATCTCCAAATCTACGGGAAAGTAAGGAAAGTCGCTTGAGAGTCCGCATCATGGATGACCCCTGCACAATGGGGTTCGGTGGACACTGACACACCTGAAGAGAGTTCTGTTCTCCTTCCCCCACACCTTGCCCTAAGCCACTCTTCCACTTGACTCTTCCTAAGTTGTATCCTTTATAATAAACAGTGAACCTAAGGTAAGTGTTCTCCTGAGCTCCAGGAGTCATTGATTAAATTATCGAACCTGAGATGGAGTTGTGAGAGGCTGTGAATTTGTTGTCAGCTGGGCAGAAGATGAGGAGCCTGGGGAACTCATCCGTGCCTGGCACACGAAGTGCAGGCAGGGCTGTAGGACCAAAGCCTCCATCTGTGGGGTCTGAGATGACTGCAGATGGTTACCGTCACAGCCCAGTGAGTTAGTGGATGTCAGCTGCTGTCGGAAAATCAGAAATTGGTTAGTGTCGGGAGGAAACACCCACTAGTGGGTGTTTCTGTGAGACTGTCCAGATGTTCACTGAATTCTCTGACTCTTAAGTGCAGTTTCTCTGCCTGGTTTCTCAGCCTCTTGTCCTATGCCTAAAATTGGCAAATGATTTAAGGCAAAAAGTAGCTCAAAGAATTCACTTCTCTTGAGATTCTCTTCTCTCTCTAGTCTTGGCCTCCCACCGGCTGGTTCTCTTCAAAGCTTCCCTTTTTTAACCAGACTGCTGTTGGTGTTTGTTTTCTTTAATATCTAGCTATACGGTAAAAGTGTTAGTTTACTCTATAATTGCCAGAAATGGATGTCTGAGATTAAAAAAGAATATAGTAATGCCATCATCTTTATATTATTAAATAAAAATATTTGCTAAACTGGTTATTTTTATTCAGTTATTCTACAAGTATATGTTCATTGGCTGCTATGTACAAGGACTTGGCCCAGCATCAACAATGCAGCAGTTTCTTAAATAAACCTGATTCTGCCTTGATGAAACTTCAAGTAGGAGAACCGGATGTTAAATAATGACAGATATATACATATATGATCAAAATCTAGGGAACAGCTGTGGAATACAAAGATTGAGAACCTTAGCTCCAAGCCTTGAAGAATTATAAGCCTTTGTGGTAAGGGAGAGATAACTAAGGAAGCTGAAAAGTGACCAGAGGATGAAGTAAAACTAGTAGATTTTCACATAAACTGAAAGAATAGACTCATGATAACGATAATAGTGTTAACTATGTGAATGCTGCTGAGAATTATAGAAAGATGAAGATTAAATTCTGGTATTTGGATTTGGTAAATGGACCTTAGAAGAAAGAATGGAACAAGCATCGTGGGCAGAAACCAGGTTGTGCAACCAGCATCCTCACCTTTTTGTCCGTGATTTTGTTCTTCACCACCCCTAACATCCCATATGACTTGGGAGATGCTGACCCTGTTCTCAGCTCCAGGCAAAAATATTCAAAGCAAATTGTGATAATCCACATTCTTTACTTATTTCTAATGGTTTAGGAATCCAGACTTAAGCCAGTCAATCTATAATAATTCTTTGATGGCTGTTAATGGTCAAGATTGAGCATATAATCTTATTTTTCCAATCCAACTGAAGAGAACTTTTATCACTTGGTTGTAAGAGAGGCCCTCCATCTTTCCTGATGGAAATAATAAGGAAGCATGTTTTTCTACTTGAGGCTGCAAGCTATCTTAAGACCAAGAAGGAAATCTGCCAAGGTCAAAGACCATACACAGGAAGGAAATGCTCAATGAATTTCAGAGTTACTAAACTGTAGCCTATGTCATGCATAGAAAAATCATCTTCCCTACCGTTGGACTTTCTGATAGCGAGACAAATAGGGTGAGAGAACAAAGTCCACCAGCAGGTGAGATGACGGAGCTCCAAAGCCCATGGGAATAGAAAGAATAATTCCTACATTTTAGCAGAAGAGTAAAAAAAAAAAATAGATGAATGGAGAGGCAGAAGGTGCTGCATATTTAATTAGGAAAATCAAGAAAGATTTTGCTATTAAATAGTTTTTATTTTCTCAATGAGGTTGAGGTTAGGAAATTAGAGAGAACAGTTATAGTAGATTGAATTACTGTCTTGGATTTCTCACCGCTCCCTGTATTCACACTCTTTGTCATGTAACTTTGCAGTTATTCCCACAGAAGAGGTAGATAAAATACCTACCTTCTTACTTTGAGTATGACTGTATGACTTGCTCTCTCCAATAGAATGAGGTTTCTGTGATTATAAACCACTTCTGAGCTTAGATCCGCAAAAGACTTGCATATTGACGCTTGATTTCCTGTTTCGCTAATTCCATAAGAATATGCCTAGGATGGCTCACTGGTTCTAGAAGGAAGATGAGATAAGTGGTGTAGATTTGTCATAGCTGAGCTGTCCCAGTTGGGTCCGGCCTCATCTAGATGAGACAACTTCCGACTGATTATCAGATTTTGTGTTTCTTTTTAGGTAGTGTAATAGGTAACTGATACAGAAATTAGGCTTATTGGAGAAACTTACTATTACAGCTGTTTGAAGGCCCAGTTTATGCTAGAGATGATAAATTAATACTTCTGTTAATCTGTCCAGTTGGAGAATTTTCACCTGCAAAGCAGAGCTTCAGGTTACAAGCATATAGAAGGCAGACGAAAGGGTTGGAAAGTGACAAGAGGAGGGTGACTAATGGATACTAAGAAAGTGGAAATGTTAAAGGGTTGGATAATGTATTGACATTTAAAACAATGTAGTGGTAGGTATACTTAAGCAAATAAGTTAGAAAAACTGTTGTAATTAGAAAAGGGAACATTTGAAAATGTAATGAATATAAGCAGTTTAAAAACATGACTGTACAAGTGTCAAGTTAAGGTAGAGAAGAAGCGCCCGTTGATGACGAAGTGTAGGAACTGAGTAGTTAGAGATGGCTAATCTGTGAGATTGCCAAATCGCTCAGCAGCTGCAGCAGAGGAGACTCTAAGTTTGGAGGAGGGCATTGAAAATACTTTTGAACTTTTGTTAGTGCTCTGTGTTATGTCTGTAGCTCCTACTGTTATTAAGATCCATTTCTGAGTTATGTTGAGCAGTAGGAATCTGTGCGAGCCAAAATCACTCAGGCTACCCTTCAGTGAGTGAGCCAATGTTATGTCCACATGGAACTCCATTAGGGTTGCATATTTGTGTATTTAACAATAATTTGTTGAGTTCTCGGTGGGGAAAGTAAAGTTAAGAGGTTACTTGTGATGATAAAAGTTAAGCTTTTCCCAGCAATGGAAGGTTATGTTGTTGTATAAAATCTATCACCTTCGCTTAGTAATTCTACACATGCTGGAACAATACCCAACTCAACATTCAACTGAATTATATGGCAGTCCTTGGCTTTTATAATTCTCAAGGGGTGAATTTTCAAAGGCTTAGTTATATATATATGTATATATATACATATATATACATATATATATATATTTCTAGGTAAATGCCTCCTTGGAGGATTAGATTCCACAACAGGAATTTCTGAAGTAATGGAAAGTTAAGCTTTTCAAGCAAAAACTCCCTTTATTTCAACCATGTTTAATTACAACATTTATAAAAAGAAATATACATATCACCTATATAACATAGTCACACATGTCTATGCATCATAACTATGAACATCAACTAGGTATCCCTGCTGTTGCATAGTGACTTCAAGGATAACTGAATGAATTGTGTTTCATTTCCTCATTTACTGTCAAAATATCTGATTTCACTGCTCATTGTACACATCTACCGCTCACAGTCCTCTTATTACATCTATTTTTTTTCTTCTAATTTATTTCAGGACTGGGGAATCAAATAGCCAAACATATTTAATTTCATGTAAAATAGATACAAATAGGCTCTGAATAAGTACCTGAAATAACTTACTCTTATGATATTTACTAGAAATATGTCACCTTCTAAAAGGCCTTTAGTAGGCTCTGAACACTCAGGGTCACCATTACATGACTTCAATATCAGTAATATATTACCATACCTTTTATAAAGACTTTAAACTTTTTCTCCAATGTCGACTTCAGATGAATAGAATTGCTACAAGTGTTAATCAGCTGAAATCTTTATAGCTTAGTCAGATAAGCATAGCCTCATAAAATTTCCCAGTTGAGAAAGGACTTAGAGAATCATTGTTCCAAGGTTAGGTATAATATCTTATTGCCAAAGCATATTTTGAAAGTGTTATCCATAAATGATAACAACTAATATAATATGTATAAAAAATCTTTAATATCTTATTCCCTTATTGAGGGATATTAAAAAGTATGATATGAATCTGTCACTCAATCTGATTGTCATAAGTTTTGTTCACCAGAAATTGAAACTGGAGTTTCCTAATATTGAAACTAAGTATAGTTTTTATACTACATTTACTTAAAATGTATTTTCATAATCTCCAATAAAATTGTCCTGAAACATTATTACAATGAATAAGAAAAATATTCCCTCAATTTAAACATGAATCTATTCAATATTAATTTAAAGTATAGTTATGAACATATAAATGAGTCATTAAGTATTTAATGTCAATGATGGAAATATGACTCTAAAATTTAGAAGGCATAAACTTGTTAACAACAAAACTACTTTATATTTGAATTTAGAAAATAATCTTAACACCATAATAATATTCAAGAGGAGCCACTGAACTTGAGAAAAAGAAATGACCTCATTGATGATCCAATTACAGACTTGCTGAGATTTGAAATTATCTAATCTTCTTTGGAGAAATTGAACCTTAGAAGGTTTAAGTGAATTTCTCAGGGTTACACAGGGAGTATATTCATTCACTCACTCACTCACTCACTCATTCATTCCTCACACATTTATTGTGAACCTACTGTGTGCCAGGAATCACATAAAACCTTTGGACTACACAGTTTAAAAGATATTTCCAAGAAGTTCATGATCTAATAGCAAAAATGGGGCTGGAAACCCACATCAGAACCAGACTTCTGGCGTGCCTTGGGTCTTGGCTGCTTTCCATCAGTACACTTTCGCTCCTCATTTGCTTGTACCAACAGTTCAGAAGACCTTGATTCTATTCTGAGCACCCTACCTTCAGACAAATTACTTTCAGGTTTTTAGGACCTATTTTCTCCATTTTTAACCTAAAAATACAACCTTCTTGGTCTATCTCTTGCTGCTTTAATACAACTAATATAATATGTATAAAAATACCTTTAATACTTTATATATATTTAAAGATTTATCTTATGGAATTGACTCATATGATTGTGGGGGTTGGTGAGGCAAAATCTGAGGGGTTGGCAGGCTGGAGACTCAGGAAAGAGGCCAAAGTGAATTTAAAGACAGTCTGTCACAGACAGAATCGTGAAGAGCCAATGTTGCAGATAAATTCTGAAGGAAGTCTTTCTCAAGAATTCCATCTTTCTTCAGTATGTCAGAGTTTTGTTCTACTTGTGCCATCAACTGATTAGATGAGGTCCACCCCATTATAAAGGGCACTCTGCTTTACTCAAACTTCACCAAATTAAATGTGAATATCTTCCAAAGACACCCTTACAGAAACATCCAGGATAATGTTTGACCATATATCCGGGCACTGCTGTCCGGGCAAGTTGACATGTAAAATTAACCATTGTACTTAATGCTGATTGATCAATGTTTATAACCTGGGTTCTACTATAATCTAGCTTGAAATACATATAGGAGAAATTACTTTACCCTTCCAAGACAGGTTTCTTTTTTACCTGAAAATTAAATTTTGTGAACAATTTGTAATATGTTTTGTATGTATTATATATTCTGTTCATCTTGGAGCCTGAATTAAAACAAATCAGAATTAATAAGAATTTCATTCAAAACAGTTGTAGCAAAGAAATAATCTTACAGTTTCCACTCAACAAATATTAATTTAAAGAATAATGTAGCGCTTCTTCTCTTTGTTGCCACCTCAACCATTATTCCACATTATGAATTCAAATTAAAGTTTTAAAACAGTTTTGGCTTCTAAAAGTAAAAGTTTCAAAACTTGAGATTTCATGGCTGCTCATTTCCAGTTTATATTTGTTCATCAACCATGGTTTTTGTGTAATCTTAGCTAGAGTTGTAAATGTATTCAATTTATAGTTTAATTAACAAATTTAATAAACCAGCCAATCAAATATCCACCATGCACACACTATTGACCAAGCAATTTAAAAAATGAGACTTCAAACCTCAAGGGGATACTTTTCATTACCTTAGATCAAATAACCTTTTACTAAAAAGAAAGGTCAGAAAATGCCATCTGCCTTAAGTAAATAACTTTAAGGAAGGTTTTAAAAATTTCCAAAAGAACAAAGCTATGAAGTGCCATGCATAATAAATGCTCATTTGTATGATGCAATATTAATGAAGTAAAAATGTGTTCATATCTGAAATCAGGCCAGATTCCTGAGCAGCTTTGAAGGATGATAATTAAGTATTTACTTATTTTTTGTTTATTCTAATTTTATTTAAAAGAATATATATGCATAACCCAAGGACATAGACAACAATGTAGGGATTGCCTACAGGGTGTTGGATAGAGGCAGGCAAAGGGGGAAAAAGTGGGGACAACTGTAACACCATAAACAATAAAATGCAATTAAAAATGACAATGTTATGGACACAATGGCAGTGCTCATACAACTAAAGACTTTTTGTTCTGGTTGCTTCACTCACTAGCTGGATGCCTGTGTTATGCTTTTACTTTCCTTGAGTTTTAGAACAGGATGGATTTACTGGCTATACGTTGGAGATAAAAGTAAGTACCTTAATGAAAGCAAAATACCCATTTGACAAACCAAAGAGTCTAAGCCCAGTCGAACCCAAGGAAGGCAGCTTCAGCTTGGGACTGGTTGCCTTATAGACCATGATGACAGGCACTGATGCCACAGAGGGTTATGGTCAGTTGTACCTTTTAGTAAGGGAGCTTGGATTATAACTAGAAGCTTGGATTCAATATAATTTTAGGAATCTGACTGTATATGAAATTCAGTAGTCTCAGCCATTAAGTCAAAAATTTCACAAACAAAATTTAAAAAGTTACCAAGTAAACTAAATTTGATCTATATAGTTTCAAGCTTTTCAATATCTTCTTGTGTAGAGCCTCAGGAGTTCTCCCAAACTATACTTTGTTTCACAGCTTTAAAAAGGGGAGAAGGGCTCTTTTAGGTGGTTTACATTGAATTTATGGAAATTTAAAACACTTTTGTCTCTTTTGTTTAATATATCTAAATTGCTCATTTTCATCCGTAAGACAGTCAGCAATCTCACCTTTTTTCTTCTAATTATGTAATCTCCTCGAAGGAAGTTGTGTCATTAATTAATTGATGCACAGATTTTTTTTATCGATTTCCTTCTTAATTCATCCTTTTAACACATATTTGTTCAAGTCATTAAAAGGGTGACCCAATGTTCTGGATCCTAGCTCTCTTATAACCACTCTTTATCTCAATAGACCTTCTCAGCTTCGGCCCTGCTGTCAGTCATGTCCCCTTTAAATCCAGTCTCCTCATTGCATCCTGATATTCCATCTAAGGCCCTTCAACAACATATGCCTGCCTCAGCTCTGGGTCCTGCTGCCTGGCGCCTCACTGTAAGTCACCACATTCATGCACACACTCCTTTCATCCTCCTAACCCCTTGCTTTTGCTTAGTCTTTGTTCTGCTGCACCACCCCTTCTATGTCCCCTTTCCTCAATCACGTTAACCTATCCTACACACCCCGGGAATGTTCCCCTACCCTGGGCTGCCCGAGTTCCTTATTCTTTTATTTATTGTATTAGACAGAAAGTATCCTTTTTATGTTTTTGTTTATCATGTCTCACTCTATCCTTTCTTCCTATGCAATCCTGTTCAGTCCCAATGTTCAAACTGTGATCCTTAATGCAGGGTCCTATTTGATGGCCAACGTCTAGATTTCTCCTTGAGCTCCAGGTCTCTCTCTGATCTTTTTCTCCCACAGTTACTCTTCCTTCACTGTTCCCCATCAGAAGAAATGACACCATTTGTTCATCAACAAAAATAAAATTGGCTTGAGTGATTTTTTTCATGCAAGGTCTTCTGCTGAGCCTAGAGTGATGAATAAGAAAGACATGGTTTCTCTTTTAGAGGAATTTGTGTTCCAGCAGGTAAGAGAGATATTAGATAACTAATTACCCAGTAATATATTTAATCATAACTATATGTGGCATGTATTCCTGACATTCTTCACTCAGTTACGTCCAAAGAGAAAGGTCAGTTTACTCACATATTTACACAGACATCGCAGTAGCTGATTCCAGAAGCTGGTGTTCTTATAGCTCTGGTCTCTGATGCTGGTGGTGTGGACATCCTCGAGGCTGGCTTGCCATTGCAGCCCCATAAGGCATTGGTGGGCGGTCCATTTGAGCTCAGAAAAGTTGGAGGTGCAGGTTGTTCCTCTTACCCTGTCGTGCTGGCGAACCAGTCTGTGTGTGTGTGTGTGTGCACGTGTGTTTCCAGTGTGATGGGGCAGTTGGTGATTCGGGGCATGCTTCAACTCTGGTTTCCACGAGGAACTTAAAATTCCGTGCTCCTCAACCTCATGTCTGGGAAAAGGAAGCAAGTTTGGGGACGATGGCCCATGCTGTGCCATTCACCCCTAATAAAGAGGCTGCCCACACTCCAGTTGGACAGGAGTGTGTTTGCAGAACTCAGTGAACTCTGGCTGATGAACTGTATAAATGTCTCCTTTGCTACAGATAACTTCAACTTGAGAGTCATAGGAAGGAAAAGGTGGGCAAGCAGCAAATACGCCACAGTCTTAGATTCCCCAGTGATCTTCCAAATGCCTTTTCCTTGTTTTTGGCTACATCGAACTCCTTCCAGTTCTTGGGAGATAATGCTGTCCTTCACCACAGGACTAGCACAGATGCTGGGCCCTCTGCCTCAGGTCTTCTTCTTAAACTCACCACACTTCCCCTTCTTAACCCTACTTATTCTTCAGCAACTTAAGTGTGATTCTTTATGGAACTTATTCTTATATAATTTACAAAAGTCTGTCTCCTGCACTTATCCTTGGTGTTAGCAGATGAGAGCCCTCAGCAATAGAAAGGATACCAGTAGCTAGAGGACATCAGTAGCTATAGATATATAGATATATATACACATACATATATAGATATAGATTATATAGATAATTTATAAATATATAGGACATCTATCTATATCCATAAGAATAAATTAACCTTCCTTTTCACTCTTGAGTCAAGAATTTAAAAAATAAATGCTACATATGGTTTAGAAGGCACATTTATGCTAATAACTGAATATGCTAATTATGCTAATAATCAGTGCACTGCATATAGCACATACTCAATAAATACTTGCTAAGTAAATACATAAATGCATATTAGCCTTAAGGATTTTAGACTTAAGGGATAGACAGTAGCTTTACTATCAAAAAACATGGATTGATGTGCAAAGACACTGTAGATCACGTCCATCGCAGCCACAGCGGGCTGTTTCTCTCTCCCCAGGAGGAAATGCAACTGCAGTGAAGTCCGTCCTTGACGTTCTGATGGATTATGACTTGAAAAGCAGAATGAAAAATAACAATTGGATGCTTTAGTAAAATATGCACTACATTTATTTTTTTACATGAAAAAGTAGCCTTGGTCACAATGTCCATGGTGACTTTTACTTTCACTTTAAGGCAGCCCAGGTGTTTGAAACGATGCCAAGTTTGTAATAACCATGAAGTCAGAAACTGAACATGGGGACATTTGAGGGATGAACCTGAGCTTATAAAGAATCTATTGCGAGACTTTGTAAAAAATATACACCCATATCTTTAAACAGACTATCCGTGCTAAATTTAAAAGAGAATACTTTAGCTCTTAATCACTGAATTGATGCATTCAGGGAAACTTTCAATCTTATAACAAACACATTTGTCTTCCTGTTCTCCTACACCTACTGCAAACAGTGCTAGTGCGAATTACCCATAAATCTGTGTTCATTCTGAACTCATTAAATTTGGGAACATTGCCATTTCATCCTAATTCTGTCCTGAGTGCACCAAATTGCAAGATAGCAGGGTCCTGGACTTTGAAATAGTAAAATTAGCACTCTCTTCCTATCCTGTCTGTTTTGCAGCCTGGCTGCAGACAGGTCTGCACTAAACCAATACCATCCAAGGAAGACCTTGTTCCCTTAGAGACGGTCGTATTGCGTTGACCAAAAAGCTCGTTTAGTGTTTTCCATACAATGGCTCTGGTAGTGTTTAGCTATCTTTAACTTCATTTGAAATAATTTTGTTAAATTGTATTGCAACAGCTATCATATCAGCATGCATTATTTAAAAAAAAAAAAAAACTTACCAAAATTGGTGAACTTTTGTGCCACCATTTTAATATTGAAGGTGGAAGAAGATACATAATGTTTTTGGCATATTATGCTTTATTATTTCAGTAAAGGTAAAAACAACTGAAATGCAAAAATAGATTTGTGCAGTGCATGGAGAAGGTGTTGTGACTGATTGTGTCAAAAGTGGGTTGTGGAGTTTCTTGGTACTATTGACATTTTAGTCAAATAATTCTTTGCTGTGGGGCTGTCTTGTGCATTGGAAGATGTTTAGCAGCATCCCTGGCCTCTACCCACTAGAAGCAACTAGCAGGAGATAGCTGATATCAAAATATCCAAATCAATAAGGTCATTGGTCAAAATGAAAAAAAAATGTGTCTTTTATTTAGGGAAAAAAACTATATGGACTTTTTGGCCAACCCAATAAAAGGGGATTACACAACGTATTTTAAGTATAGTTGATTGATTATGCTATTACACTTGTCCCATTTTTTTCTCCCCTTTCTCCCCCTCCATCCTGTATCCCTCCTCCCTCCAACAATCCCCCTCCCTTAGTTCATGTGTGTGGATTATACATATAAGTTCTTTGGCTTCTCCATTTCCTATATTATTCTTAACCTCCTGCCATCTATTTTGTACTTATAATTATGCTTCTTATTCCCTGTACCTTTCCCCCATTCTATTCCATCCTCCTCCCCTTCCCTGCTGATAACCCTCCATTTCTGTGATTCTGTTTCTATTCTAATGTTTGCTTAGTTTGTTTTTGTTTTTGTTTTTTAGGTTCAGTTGTTGATAGTTGTGAGTTTGTTGTCATTTATTATTCATAATTTTGATGTTTTTCTTTCTCTTAGATAAGTCCCTTTAATGCTTCCATCTTGGCTGTAAGTCCCTCAAAGCTGAACATCGATGAGAAACATGGATCCATTGCCTTTCACACGCCCACAGCTGGGGCCCTGACCCATAACCCAGGCATGTGCCATGGCCAGGAATTGAATCAGCAGTCTCTCATTTTGCAGGCCATCACTCACTCCACTGAGCCACATTAGCCAGAACAACATATTTAAAATAGACTTTCAAATGAGCATTCAAATGAGCCTGGAGACACTGAGGTTATTCTTGTTCTTAGGTAATCAATCTCTAAATAAGCATTAAGTATATGCTACAATCATATTAAACTACCTTTGGCTATCTATTTTCTACCAAAATGAATCTAGTTCTTTTATAGTGTTTTGATGATTTCCAGCTGTCAAGCTACTTGCAGTTACTTGACTGAATCAGTATTTTTTAAGAATCTACTGGTAAACAGTGTTTTTCTTTTGGGAATAACGTAGATAAAAGCTACATGTCAAGTGTTTTAGTTCAGTTGAGAAACCTCTGAATACTAAGCAGGTGAATACACGAACAGGTAAGCAGCAGACTTTTAACCTGCTAGAGCTCACCATAGTCGATGTAAGTAAATGTAAGTATAGCAGCTGCTTTTACAATTTCCTTCTTGCCCCATCCTGACCTCTTAGCATTGAAAGGTGAAAGGTGGTGTCCAACTGGGAAACATGGCCTTCCCCCCAGAGAAGCCCTGGTCTCCTGTCCCTTTATCTCCTTTGGCTCTTGTTAGTGTGTACACACTCCTGCCATCACACTCCCCACATACACACATGCACACATGCACAAACAACATGGTGGAGTTTGAGAAGACAGAAGAATATAAAGAGTAGCTGTTACCCACCAAAATTTGGAGCAAATAGAATCCGTTATAATTTCTTGAGTGTGGGAGTAATGCTATTTTTAAGTGGTTTTAGCAGCAGGTCCATATGGCAGCGAAAGCTGTGTTGTGCTTGCCAGATTAATTTATCAACTTTAGGCAGAGTTTATTAATGTCCTCTACGTAGTGCGGAGAAATGAGAACACGGGCATTATCAGGAGTGGCTGCACTGAACCAGGCATGAGTGGATAAGGGTCTTTTGTACTGATTTGATAGAGAGATGGGAGTTAAAGGACAGAGAGAGGCACAGTGTTTCTTAGTTTAGGTAAAAGAAGGGTAGGTGACTCATGGGGGCAGAGAATAAAGGGAGACATTTGCTTTCAGGAATGATAGTGTATGATCATGTTGTCTATCCAAGTGAAGATGTTGTGTGGGCAGCTGGAGACAGATGATTGAAACTCAGGAGAGGGGAGGCAGAGAAGTGAGTGTTTGACATACAGAGCTATGGGATCTTTATTATTTTTTATCAACTTCAGTATCTTATTCAGTTCAAGGCTACATTACCTTTGTTGATCCTTACATTTCTTTCTATTGTCAATTAGATAGAAAGAATTTGAAATTTTCTTCATTCTGGTGCTAATTATGCCTTTATTGGACTATCATAATATGTTGTAAATTTTCCCTTTAGTTGTTTTTTTTTTTACTTTGTTCTATTGTGCCATGTGTAACTTTACAAGTCTTTATTTTCCAAATAACTCCACACAAATACTATTTTTGGCTCCCTATTGCCTAACGACTCCAAGCCAGACTTCTCTTAGCCTGGCGTTTTAGCTCCAATCTTCTGTTTGCAACCTAATAGATCCTTATTCTCCTCCATGACCCTGTGCTATCGCAGATCGATCTAGTCACTAACCATCACACATGCTTGATAACTTTTCCTCTCTGTATGTTGCTTGTGCTGGTCCCAGAGGCCATTCCTAAGTCAGCATGCCCAAGTCCTAAGCATAGGCCAAATTCTGGTTCTACAACACTTGCCCCCACTGAAGGGAATTCTTTCCTCAATTCTTTGGCATTTCGTTTTTACCTCTTATGCCACAAATCTCATTTTATCTCAGATTAAAGTTATTTAATAATCTTCCTTGTCTCTCTAAAAAAAAATAAACTTTAAGTTGTTTGAAGACAAGAACTATTTCTGAAAGAATTTTGAAACTTTTTTTTTCCATCGGCTGTTGTGTTTTGCCCATAGCAGAACACAAATGAATATACTTTCTCCTAATTGTATCACACAACAAAACTTATTCGGGACACAATAAAGTCAGCCCCCAATCTCAACTCAAACATCAGCAATTTTGCCAGTTCTCTATCAATTCTTGCATCTCTTCCCCATCTTGGCTGTTCTGACATCTGATTCTTCTTCCCCACTGTTTGTTCCTGGCTCTCAACATATGACCACACCACTCACTTCACAAGAAAACAGAAATTTGAAAAGGGATCCCCTTTGCCTTCGTGCTACAAAGATCCTTTTGCATGGATTCTTCTTTTCATCTGAGCTCTGCTTCTGTCTCTTTCCATAACCCAGCTTCATTAATTACTTGACTGATTGATTTTTAAGATTTTGTCAACTTCTTTTCTAGTTGCTTCTTTCAGTAAGGACTTAGACCTGCAGAAGCCTCTTCCTTAGAAACCATACTGCAAATCCAATCAAGCAACCTAACCTCACTCCTTCCAACCCTTCACCCCTTCCTGCTCCTCCAGGGCCTCCCCCAAATCTCTCATTTCCTACATAGCTAAACGTATTGAAACAATTACCTGCATGACTTCTCCGATTATTCTCATTTCCCACTCTCCTTTCCACCCACACTCTGGCTTCCCATCAGACTGCTCCAATGAAAGTGTTTTTGACAAGGCTGCAAAATAAAAACAAACACACACACTTGTGTGTTGACATTCCATGAGCTTGCCTCCATTCTCATCTGCTTTAACCTCTCTTTGACATTTGACGCTAGACAGTGTCATCTTTTCTTGACTTGTGCATCACCATGTTTTACTTTCCTTTCTCTTCTACTGCCTCTTTGGCTTCTTAGTTTTTTCTCTCTTCCTCCCTCCCTCCATCTCTCCCTTCTTTTTCCTCCTCCCTCCCTTCTTTTCCTCCCTCCCTCTCTCTCTCCCCTTCCCCTCCCCCTTCTCTATCTTCCTCCTTCCCTTCTTCCCTCTCTTCCTCCCTCTTTTTTTCTTTATATCAATATTTCCTTGAATTTTATTTCTCTATCAGTTCCTTAAATGTTGCTCTCCTCTTGAGTTTCTCTTCTAAGCTTTGTTTCCTTTAGATAATACATAAACCTGTAGATATTTTGTCTAGACCCATGAAGTTTCTCTAGAGATGATTCTTTTAGTTTGCTGCTGCTGCTGCCGCTGCTGCTGCGTGAGTGTAATAAGCTTAGTTGCTGCCTTCATTCTTTGAGCTGCGCAAGGAAGGGAGCTTGAAGGGGTGGGGGAGGTTCTGACCGTCTGCCTCTGCAAGTATTCAATTAATCCCGCTCTCTCCAGTCTGGCTTCTCACCTTTGCCCTCTGCTGGCCTGGTATACCCAAATGCACATCCTCCTCTGTTCAATTTGTCTCAGGAATAAATTTCCTACCTCCTTGAAGGGTGAGGGAAGGGAACTCTGGCCTGACTATTTCGGTCAAAGTAGGGTTTCTAATAACCTTTAAAAAAGAGTCTGGCAATTTTTTTGAAATCACATCAGCTTTATACTTAAGTCACTCATTAGGATGAGAAATTAAATTTTAGAAATTTGGAAAAACAAAAATTATCTCATGAACTAATTAGTGACTATGCAAAAGAGAATGCTTGGAGTCATTTTATTTAATTTCTTGATGTCTGGGAGTAGTTTTCAAAGAGATTGCCATATATTATGAAGCTATTTTAGCTTAGAGTATATGAAATTCATTGTCTAATTAGATGTTAAATTCTTTGGTTTACATATTAGCCTTAATTAAATTGCCCTTGACAACAGCCACAGTTTCAGACCATGGCTTTGAAGACTGTATTTTTGCAATATTTATGTGTTTTAACTGAAGAATTTTCTCAAAATTTGTATCTCCAATTTCTACACTTCACTTAGCAGCTGCTCTTTCCGTGACTCTGCCCCCACATTGTCTTTTGTATATTCTCTGATAAGTCAGTTCTTTCTCCATTACCTATGGAAGAGTAAATACATTCTAATAAAAAATTGTGCTTTTCAGCAGGTCCAGCTGAGAACCACTCGTAACACCACACTTTAAATTGGTGTCTTTTCGTGTGAACACACATATGTGCCTGGAAGTCCTTCTTGTAAAATGTCACCCATTTGTTTCTCTCCCTTGATCAGTGGGTACGTACCAAAGGCTGTCAGTGTGCGGTAGTGCCCTCACTTAAAACACAACTGTATGTAAAGAAAACGGAAACACAAATAAAGCTTGTACTGGATGAATTTGCAGCTGTAGTAGTCTCATTTTAAAAATAGAATGCTTGATATCATAGATAACAGAATATATCTTGTCATTGTGGATTTTTAAAATAGAAAATGGGATCTCAATAAATTGTAGAATCTTCTGCCACCCTTCTTCTGCATTTATTCTCCTTATCTATTCAAGCTGGTGTGGAAGTTGTTATGTTTTAATTAACATAACAAGCAGTTATGTAGGAAGACTAGTCATTTGAAAAGTGATGCTTACATTGATTCAAAATAAGCTCCAATCATTTACCACTGCCGGCTCTCCCCCGGGAATAATGCTAAGGACACGGGGCATGAGTGGTGATGAAGGCGTATGAAGTACCTGCCATATCTTTCTAGATAAAGAGATAAGAATAAGTAAGTAAACTAAGAAATTAGCATGTTAATCATGGGCTGCTATGTGTTACCAATGAAATGGGGCGTCAAGATGTAGTTCACTTTGAAGTGGAAGTTGGGGTGATCTTTTCTGAGAAGCTGACATTTGAGCAGAAACTTAATAAAAAGCCCATCAAGTGAAGAACCAAAGGAAGAGGATTCTGGGCAGAGAGAACAAGTGCAACTTCCATGTAGAGGATGAGGGTTTAGAGAAAGCAAGAAGGATAGGGCAGCAGCATCACAAGCCGAAGGGGAAAGGACATAAAACTGGAGGGAGACAGGGGCCAGTCCTGTAGGACCCCCACAGGTCATGGCAGGGGATTCTGCATTTTATTTCAGAAACAATAGTTGCAGCAGTTCGAAGCTATTTGCAAACATAATGTTAATTTGTGAAACTTAATGCTGAAAGTGTACAAGTACAGGATGAAGTGTATAATGTGTGGTGCATCCATATGAAGGAAGACTATGCAGCCTTAAGAAAGAATCAGGCTAAGCCACAAGGGACATCTAGGGAAGCATGTCCAGGATGCAATTCTGGATGGAAAAATGGAAAGAAACGCGCAGATGGAACTGCACGGGGTAACTGCCATTCTGTGAATACATCAGTGCTTTCAACCTAATCAATAAGTCAGAGAAGAGATAACAGAAACATGAAAGCGTTCTATTTTGAAGGAAAAAAGGTAATTAAGACAACCAAAAAAAACCTAGTAAAATAATTGAATTTGAATTTTCGGAAAGATTCCCAAATATATAGCAACAACAAATCAAGAGAGGGAGTTCAGCATAGTGTAGCTGACCCTTTAACAACACAGGTTTGAACTGCGTGGGGCTACTTACATGTGGATTTTTTAGATAAATACTGTAAATGCATTTCCTCTTCTTAACAATTTTTAAAATAACATTTTCTTTTACTTTATTTTAAGAACACAGTATACAATATATGTAACATACAAAATATGTGTTGATCGACTATGTTTTCAGTAAGGCTTCAAATCAACAATAAGCTATTGGCACTGAATTTGGGGTGGGAGGCAAAGTCATACACAGATTTTCCACTGCATGGGGGTCAGTGCTCATAACCTCTGTGTTGTTCAAGGGTCAACTATCACGAAAAGCACGGCCACTGAAGCAGACTGTGTTCTTGGAAATGACATTTAAATTCTTCCAAATCTTTTTCTCTCTCCTAACCTGTGAAATTGGGTTAATAATAGAACCTTTGGCCCTGGTTGGTGTGGCTCAGTGGATTGAGTGCCACTTTGTGGACCAAAGGGTCACTGGTTCGGTTCCCTGTCAGGGCACATGCCTGGGTTGCAGGCCAGGTCCCCAGCAGGGGCAGATGAGAGGCAACCACACGCTGATGTTTCTCTCCCTCTCTTTCTCCCTTCCTTCCCCTCTCTATAAATAAATAAATAAATAAATAAAATCTTTTAAAAATAGAATCTTTTTTCAAGGTTGTGGTGAAGGTAAGTGACTTATTATAAATAGAATATATAAATTATTCCTTAAATACTATAAGTTCTATATAACTTTTAATATTAAAACTTCTCTTTGTAAAAATTATAATCATGTAACAAGAAGTACATTGAAATTTAATATATAATTAGTGAAATTACAACAGAAAGTGAATGGGTTGAATAAAACAATGAATAGAACATAAAACTGGATCTGGAAGATAAAGAGGAAGAATTGCGCGGAATACAGACATGAAATGAAAGACCGAGGCGATAAAGTTCACACGTTATGGGGCAATCAGTTCAGATGCTCTGCTACGTGCTTAAAAGAGCTTCAGAGGCTGGTAGCAAACAATAGGAGAACAAATAATGTTTTATAGAAAAAGGAAATAGTGTATAGATAGAAATAGTCCTCCAAGGGGCAGACAGGACAAATCAATGAAGGCCAAACCCAGGTAGGTCCTGTTAATTTTAGAACACCATGAATAAAGGAAAGAAAAGCCTGGACACATTCAAAGATAAAATGAAAATTCTCTATGAATGAGAGAGAATCCGAGGACATCATATTTATTATCTCTTAACTCCCAAAGATGAAATATGTGGGCAAATTGATTTTTTGAAAATGCAAAAATTCAAAGCTAATTTTTATGTACATGGCAAGAAAAATAATCTGTATAGAAATATTCCCTCAAAAGTGAAAAAGGAACACAAAAAGAAAAACATAAACTAATTGTTTGATTGTAATGTAGAATTTTCTTTAAAAAAAACTAATGAAAACTGTGTAAAATGGATTGCTCCACTCTCCAGCACTCGGAATGTTCACCCTTAAGCAGTAGGGGTTTATTGACTTAAGATTCTGTTTATTTCTTTTCTGTGTGTGTCATTCATATTAGTTGCTTCTTGAGTAAAGAAAATTTATATCATCGTAGATTTGTAATACATCTTATATGTGCTTGTATTTATAGAAACATATTATAGAGAAAATGAGTAGGACAAATTATTGTTGTAGAACAGAATGTAAAGATGTTTTAAATGTAAAAATAATAACCAGGGGATCCGGAGGTGGAGAATGGAGGTGAGAGTATAAAGAAACAGAAAGTTTCTTGTCTTTGATGTCAGAGAATGAAGCAGTATTTCCCAAGTTGATAAAATCAGCATTGGAATATGCATTCTTATTCAAAGTAATAGTCTCATAGCAACCGCTATATTATTTTTAAAAACTGTCAGATGTGGTCATATCCTGATAACTGATTTGCAAAGTGAGAGAGGATTGTGCTTTCCATTTTGATGTTCTTCATTTGATCTTAGATACCTCTTTATCGCGGTAATTTTAACAACTGTTTGCAAAAATAACTTTATAAAACTATTTTAATATTGAAAGTGTATAATTATAAGTACAGGATGAAGTGTATAATATGTAGCTCATCCGTATGAAGGAAGACTATGCAGTCTCACGAAAGAATCAAGAAATGTCCACAAGGGACATCTAGGGAAGCATGTCCAGGACACAATTCTGTATGGAAAAATGGAAAGAAATGTGCAGATGGAACTGCACAGGACAATTGCCATTGTGTAGAGAAAATTATATACATGTAAATGTCTGTTCATAGGAAAGTCTGTAGAAAATTGTGAATTCATACAAAATGGAATGCTCCTTGACCAAAACAATGGATAAACCAAGAAGCATTATATTAAGCAAAGGAAATTGTAAACAAAATGTATATAAAGTTTAAGAAAGACAAAACTAATGTATGGTGTTGGAAACCTGAGTATCAGTTACCGCTAGTGCAGTGAGGAGGTGCTGGTGGAATTGATTAGAAAGGAGCATGAGAGAACTTTCTGGAGGATGGATATGTCCTGTATCCTCACTGGGGTGATGGTTATTCAGGAGTGTACACTTGTTAAAACTCATTAAATTGTACACTTAAAATATGCGCATTCTACTTTATGTAAACTACAAAAACTATATGAGTGTACAGATGAGTGTGTACATATATATGATGATATATGTGTAAGATAATACTGGGTAAGGGCTACATACCACACTGTTCATATTGGGGGAAAATGCATCAGAAGAGAAATTTACATTCTATATTTGGTTTAATTCTTTTGTAAATGGACTGCGTTAGAAATCAGAAATCAGAAGCACTAATTGCCTGAAGTTAGAAACTCCAGGGATTTAAAAGTGTCAAAAGGTCAAAATACCAGGATAGGTAAAGAAAGGCTTGTTAGCATAAACTAGCAATTGGGTTCTGGTACTATTACTCATAATAAAATCAAGAGATAAATTTAAAATGCTAGTTGAATCCTTAAAGGCAGCAACTTCCATGCTGTAAGACAGAGGAGCTCCCCATACACACAGCCTTTACGCCTCCCACCAGAGATGCCTTTTCTAGGGGGTTGCTGCGTGGTTTGCTCCTCCCAGGGCTGCAGAGGTTGTAAAGAGCAGAGCCGGGGCTGAGCTGGCTGGAGGTCAGTTTCTGTGCAGAAACTGAGCACAGCAGAGCGAAAGAAAACAAAAGAGGGGAAGGGGCAGATAAGAAAACCAGCTCTGAGTTTTCAGAAGAAACGTATGAAGGATCCAGCACAGAAAGGAACGTTGTATTCTGCAAGCTCTCTGATGACAGAGTCTTCTGCCTGTGTCTGCAGCAAACTTCCTTGTATAGCGTATCAGGGTTGCTTGGATAAGTGCATGTAGGGTGCCCGGGTGCGAAGGTCAGCAGTGACCTGCTCTCTCCACAGGAGAACCATCCCCAAAGTTGTATGTGGCCATGAGATATGACAGCAGGCGGCAAGTGTAGTTAGCTCTTTCAAAGAAGCCAACCCCAAAGGACTTTTAATGATTGCTTTGCTCTAAGCCCTCCTGCTGCTGCCAGCTTTGAGCTCAGCATTCCCTTCGGTTATTTTTCCTTTTCCTCCTTTTATTTAATATAAAATGTCTGTAGTAGCAGAACCCAATTGCTAGTTTATGCTAACAAGCCTTTCTTTACCTATCCTGGTATTTTGACCTTTTCACACTTTTAAATCCCAGGAGTTTCTAACCTCAGACAATTAGTGCTTCTGATGTCTGATTCCTAACACAGACATTTGCAGAGGGCAGAAGGGAAATTGGCTTTTTATAAGAGAAATAACTTTTTGGATGCTACCTCCCTGTTATTAAATATTGTTTTGAGAAACATTGGCTCTTAGCTCCATTGTTTTCAGTCTTTCTGTTTTTATGAGGTATAGGGATTGCAATTCTTCATTTCTTAGTGAACAAGCAAGTTCAAATTCTCTATATTTTCCTGATAATTATATATCTCTATCTTTATCTATTTCTGTATCTATATCTATACAGAGAAATTCAGTGAGTGCATTGTTTTGGAGCAATAGAGTGGAATTTTGTGTGCTTTTGTTCGATATTTTTCCTATTTTGAAAAACAGTCTAAGATATTAAATACATTTTCAGACATTCTGAGAGGAGAAAGGCCTTTTAATAGTTTTGTTTTTTATGCATGATTAGCCTAGAGGCAAAATAAGTGATGTGTTATTGTTTATTTATGTTTACCTGTGGATATAAGTGGCCTGTAGTCATTTTATCAATGATAATAAGGCATATTTTTATCTTGACACTCCATACTCCATCTCCTATTCGAATGGCACGAATTTCTTAAAAAATGAAAAGTCAATAATTGTGAGGTCTTCAATGTTTATGACATATTCTATTAGCCATTCAAATACGTATTTTTCAGCCTGTGGCAGTACAATGCTATGTGATCACCAGACCATGCGTAGTTTCTTTTGGGCACACAGGAGGACAGCCTTCCCAGATCGCTTGCATTTTGATGGGATCATGTAATTAGTTCTGGGCAATGGAATATGAGGTACACATGGAGTAAGATGTGTGCACCCTGACTTCTAAAAGGTTATTACTTGCTCTCACTCATCCGAGCAGTGAGGAGTGAGGGCTCCAAGAAGGCGGACCTGACGAGGAGAATGCTGGGTCTCTGGTCTTCTCACGAAGGGATTCGGAAGATCCTCCTGACCTATCACATACTTTGTGAAAGCAGAAGGTAGACTCCCACTGAGTTAAGAAATTGAGATTTAGGGGTTTCCTTGTTTGCTTAGCACAGCCTACGCTAAGATATTTCATTGAGGTTAGTCATAACTTTAATTTTAGCAATTTCTTAAAAGGGAATATACTTTTGTAGTCAGATAGAATCAAACATTGTCCAGAGTTTTCTCAATAGCTGGAAGTTTCACAATATTCTTGGAGTCATATTTTGACTTCAACATTTTGGAAACACATCATCTTAATAAGCTACTATGATAAACACTTTTCCAGTTTAAGGTATTATAAATTTTTTTGAAGCCCTGTCTGGTGTGGCTCAGTGGGTTGAATGCTGGCCTGCAAACCAAAAGGCCATTGGTTCGATTACTGGTCAGGGCATGTGCCTGAATGGGGTCCCCTGAATGGCATACAAGAGGCAAGCCATTGATGATTCTCTCACACACTGATGTTTCTTTCCCTCTCTTCTTCCCTCCTTTCTCTTCTCTCTGAAAATAAACAAATAAATAACGTCTTTAAAAAATAAATTTCAAAAAAAATTATTGGACTATACTTGAGGAATGAGGGAAGTTTTCTTTGGCTTTTTTGGCTATATGTTGGCCACAAGTTTGTATTACATGAAAGAAGGAAGAAAAGAGGGAGGAAAGGACAAAAAGGGGAGGTGCCAGATGAAAAAGGGGCAGAAGGAAATTTTATAGAATACCTTTTGGAACTCAATGCTGATGGAATGGGGCAGGGGTTAGTCAATAAAATAAGATCTTTGAGAATATGGCAAAATGATTTTGGATAATACAGCTTAAAATCATTTGGCCTCAGGTCTTCTTGGCAAAAATCATACACACAAGAACGCTAGAATGTGTTCCTTAAGACAACTGCTAGCTAGAAAGCATTTTGAATTTCATATTGCTGTTGATTCTTTTTGTATTTACATTATGCTGATTTATACATCTTTCACAAAATAATCAAACATGATTATTGTTTTCTTTGTGAAAAAGCAATTTTTAAGACATACAAGAATAAGTTATGTTTGCTTCCTGATTTTTGCACTAACACAATTAAAAACTGGTTCTGCAAACTTCATATACATCTTCTGGGAAAACATCTGCTGTTTTCTGCTAAATGAAATAAAGTCAATATGCCTCTTTAGCCATGGGCTTGGATCATCTGCCCATATTTTGGCATAGTTGAGAATCTTATTATCCCTTAGTCTGAAAAAAAAAAAGTTTTAAATACTTAATTGTGTAAAGATATGTTTGAAAACAACAGTACAAAAAATCTGATTTCTAAGGGAAATGTTAGAACATTTTAATTTTTCATAAGAGGCAAAACACTACTTTTATAATTAATATTGAAATTGTTTTCTTTTGGATCAGGAAAATGGGAGAGAAGGAAGAAAGAAATGAAAAAAATGGTGGGTAAATTTTCATACCATGCACGCTAGATGTTAGGTTCTAAAAGTTTGCAACAAACTGTAAAGAATGAAATATATTATGACAGCAATTAAGCAAGAGAAATAGAATATTTATTACTTTAAGTAAATTAAATTTCTTACATTTTTAAAATATCTATTGTTGATTCAAAGTAAGCAAGTCTATGCAATTAATAAATCATTTTTAAATATCAGTTTTCAATTGATTAAATAAAATTAACCCCCGAATTGTTTATATAAAGAAATATGGCAAAAACAAGTCACAACTGTTTTTGTAGATACTATATATATATATTTTATATAGATACAAATGTATAATATAGAATATAACACTCTAACGTAGGCTATATTTCAAAAGTTGCATAAAATTATGACTAATTTGTTAACTCATTTGCTTATTTAGAATCTTAGGCAACTTTCACTAAACTTGAAGAAAAAGAAAATTGTATTTTTCAGGTGAACTTTGACTTTTGCAATTCGAAACTCTGCTCACATCTTAAATGTATGTTTTTAAAAGCACTTCAGATATTTTAGTCTTGGCTTATGAAATGTAAGAGTATTTTCTCTTTTATGAGAAATATTTCAATTTAACATTTGTGTCTTGTCATGCAACACACCAAATTTGCTCTACATCATGGTCACTGGTAAACCCGAAGACCTTTGAGCTATAACACATGTGTGGAGATACCACACAAGGGTTAAGGCCCTGGTGAAATAGGAAGAGAAAGAGCGAAGGAGATTGTGATGGCTTGGCACTTCAAGATGCAGGGGAGCTGATTCAGGATAGTTTTCTGAAGGACGTGAGTCATCACAAGAATTTTCAAGGATTGAGGCATCATTGAGCAGAAAGGGGTGGAAAAACCACTCTAGGCAAGCTTGAAGAAGAAATGGTGTCATGTAGGGAAAATGCAAACCAGCTATGAGAAGATAATAAGATTTTGAGAGATGATATTTCTTTTTTGCCATATTTCTTTGATGCTGAATTTAGAGGTACATTAAAATAGAGTGTCCATTTACAAATAAATGCAGATAAGCCTTCTTAAAACTTTCAACACTAAAAAGTTTCCTGAGAGACTTCTGACCAAGGTGGAAGCATAGGTGGATACACGGTGCCTCCTTGCACAGCCAAAATTAAGGGCCACAAGGATTTAGAAACAAGAAAATAACCAGAACTGAAAGAAAATTGAACCATACTGAGGTCCAACAAACATTCATCCATTCGTCCATTCATCCAGACCAGTAAGAGGGGCGGAGTCACGGCAAGAGGAAGCAGAGGTTAGCAGACTGGGCGCACAGGCAGCTGCTGGTGGATCGGGCCTGCAGGTGGCTGCTGGCAGGCTCCTGGCACACAGGTGGTGGCTGGTGGACCCCAAGCGCAAGGTGGCTGGCTGACCACGTGGTCCCACAATCATGCGTAGATACTCCAGGCGAAAACGGGGAATAATACAGAACTCACAACCCAGGGCCCCAGTGCTGGGAAATAAAACCTAAAAGCACCGAGACCCCGTCTCCACATACAGTGTCACAACCCAGCAACTGGGCTGCCCCACCCTGGGGTACACCTAAGGCTCCATCCCTCACTGCGTAACAACTGTGACCAGACCAAAAAAAAAAAAAAAGGCTCAAATGGGAGAACAGATCAAAGCCTCAGAATCAATTCATCTAAGTGATGAAGAGCTAGCCAACCTATCAGAGGCACAATTCAAAGCACTGATGATCAGATGCTCACAGAATTGGTTGATTTTGGTCGCAAATTAGATGAACAAATGAAGGCCACAATAAGTGAAATGAAGGAAAACGCACAGGGAACCAATAGTGATGGGAGGAAAATTGGACTCAAATCAATGGAGTGGACCAGAAGGAAGGAACAAACATCCAATCAGAAAAGAATAAAGAAAAGGAATTAAAAAAAAATGAGGAGAGGCTTACGAACCTCCAGGATATCTTTAAACATTCCAACATCCAAATTATAGGGGTACCAGAAGGGGAAGAGGAAGAGCAACAAGTGGAAAACTTATTTGAACAAATAATAAAGGAGAACTTCCCCAATCTGGCAAAGGAAATAGACTTCCAGGAAGTCCAGGAAGCTCAGAGAGTCCCAAAGAAGCTGGACCCAAGGAGAAACACACCAAGGCACATCATAATTACATTAGCCAAGATTGAAATGAAGGAGAGAATTCTAGAAGCAGCAAGGGATAAGGGGACAGTCACCTACAAAGGAGTACCCATGAGACTGTCAGCTGATTTCTCAAAAGAGACCTTCCAGGCAAGAAAGGGCTGGAAAGAAGTATTCCAAGTCATGAAAGGCAAGGACCTACATCCAAGATTGCTCTATTCAGCAAAGCTGTCATTTAGAATGGAAGAGAAGATAAAGTGCTTCTCAGATAAGGTCAAGTTAAAGGAGTTCATCATCACCAAGCCCTTATTATATGAAATGTTAAAGGGACTTATCTAAGAAAAAGAAGATAAAAAATATAACAGTAAAAAGACAGCAACCTCACAGTTATTAACAACCACACCTAAAACAAAAGCAAAATAAGCAAACAGCTAGAATAGGAACAGAATCAGAGAAATGGAGATCACATGGAGGGTTAGCAACAGGGGAGTGGGAGGAGGAGAGAGAGGGAAAAGGTACCAAGAATAATTAGCATAGATGGTGGGTAGAAAATAGACAGGGGGAGGGCAAGAATAGTGTGGGAAATGTGGAAGCTAAAGAACTCATGACACATGGACATGAACTAAAGGGGGGAAATGTGGGTGGGAGGGGGTGTGCAGGGTGGAGGGGAATGATGAGGAAAAACAGGACAACTGTAATAGCATAATCAATAAAATATAACTTAAAAAAAAGTTTCGTGAGCCCAAAACTCTCACACCATAATCAGCGAGAGAAAGACAAGTCTGGAATCCCAAAATCTATGAAAGCTGAAATGTTATTAGTAACACATTTGGTGGCAAAATCTCTCCTGGTCTTCATTGACACGAAGCTACTGGTTGTCTTCTTTATCCCTCTTGAAGACACTATTCCTAGGTTTAACTTCAGAAATATTAATGTGTTGTATTGGAGTTCTACCCCAGAACTTATTGGTTTATATATTATATTAAATATACAGGTATTAACTTTAGAGTGTGATGATTGCTGGGGGCAGGTGTAGGGAGGGGTATAAAGGGACTAAATGGTAATGGGGAAAATGTAATAAAGATTAAATTTTAAAAAAATTCAAAACTTTTCTGAAGTCTCAAACACATTTGGTTCTAGGGGTTCAGGTAAAGGATATGGACCTGCTAAGATCAGCTTTCATCCTCCCTTTCTCCAGTTAAATAATAATAATTCTTTTTTTTTTTTTGGTCTCTTTTTTTAAAGGCAATTTTAAACCTTTAAATCAGTGCTGTAAAATCTCCTGACTTCTTTTCAACTTTCTTCAAATTCTTTATGTCTCTTTAGAAGCTAAACTTGGACACAAAACTGAAGTAAACAGCTGACCAGTTTGTATTATAGGGGTCATTACCATTTCCTTGTTTTCAATAAGTATTCCTTAAAGGATTGTGGAGTTCTCTATTAAAAGTGGATTAAATGGACATAGTTCTTCCTCAATATCAACTTATAAATGATCAGTATCCATTTGTTGATTTGCATAGAATAGGCTGTCAAGAAGTGTTTATGGAATTAATCAAAACATGACTGATTTTTAAAGTCCTTATTTATGCAATGCTGTTTAGGGCTTACTTTTGAAAATGCTGTGTTTTGATACACACATATCTTAGTATGATTCCTCTTTCCTTTTTCTATTTGTGAGTTGCTTTTTTAACTCAAAGTATGCCACACTGAACTTGTCCCTGCTGTATTTTATTTCTGATGACTCCACTTTAATAAGGTTGTTTTGAATGTAAGCATAAGCCCCAGATGATATTTGTTGCTCTTAGCTTATGGTCATCTGCAAATCTAATGTGTGCTTTCACTTTTTAAAAGAATTACCAACAAAGGCATCAGTTGTTGCAGAACAGCAAAATTTAAAATATTCTGACATATGCATTCTATACTTAATTCTGTATACCTTCATTCTGTAGAGAATACACTATAAAGATATATCCTCAAAATTGGCAATATTTATAGCTTATACACATGACATCAACATTTCAGTTATGCTCTGTTATAACTGAAGCTCATGGTCTACTGAGGAGGTAAACACATGAACAAATGGTTGCAACAGAGGATTTGATTGCACCCACACAGGTACGTTCGAAGGACAGTATGAAATAATAACAAAGGTACTAGCGAAAAAGAAACTAAAAAGTACACAAGCACAAAGAGACATGAAGGAAAACTTTGAGGACACTTCAGCTGGCTAGTGTGAGTAGGTCAAATATAGACGCGGGCCCAATCAGGAAGGACCATCTGAAGCTGCCGTAGTGTTTTGGGCTTTGTCTGAAGACAGCGAACCACACTGAAGCAAAAGCTTTGCATTTAGAAAGATAATTCTGGCTGTGTTACTGAGGATAGATGGAGGAGGGTCCACAGACTGAATTTGGAGTAGTGTAGTTGCAATATTCAGCAAGAACACTGACGGCTGAACTCAAGTGATGGTTGTGAGACCAGCTGAGAGAGAATAAGGGATGGTGAAGAGGATAGAGATTCACCTGTGAGTAGGGCGTAGAGCCTTGGCAGTTTGAGATCAGTCATGATAGTAGTTTGCAATCAGACACCACAGAAATGAGCAAACAGAAACAGGTTTGGGTTTTTTCCAATCCTGTGAAGCTCTTTTTAAAGATATACCAATATATCAGTGAGAATATATTTGGAAGAGAAAGAAATGTATATTCCATATTTCTTTGGTTTGTAAAGACAGTCATATATTAGTGGCACTGAGACCAAACTGTTTATTAAATTATTTTAATTATTTGGAGTATTTACAAGGACCATCTCTTCTTTGTTATGGAAGAGAGAGAGAGAGAGATGGAAGAAAACAATGAAGTTTGGGGGTGACTGCATGACTGGAAAAATGTTGAAGAGGTGTCTGCAGGTCCCTGGAGTGTCAGGCAGCTTCTGAGTAGCCAGGTGTGTTTCTATGGGCTCAGAAGGGTATTTATAGTTTTGGATTTGCATACTAAATTTTTGAGTTCTAAAATATTAACAAGCAAAAGAGTTACATTCTAACGAAAAGTGTTAGATGTAAGAAATTGCTTTAAATAGCAGTCTCTATAATAAAAATGACATTTAATTCTACAATCTAAGAGGATGTTTTTTAAATGTGCATATATAGGTATAGATATAGAGCAATTATTGGCATTCAGTTCTATAGAAATCCACTCACAAATAGGTATGTTTACCATGCAGTCTGGGCCTTTCCATTGTGAACAGAAATAACTAGTTGTTTTTTTCTCTATGTCTGATTATAAATACATTTATAATAGATTAGCTGATGTAATTTATTTCAAGTTTAAACTGTAATTAGTCACAGAAAGGAGAATTTGATGCTGAAAGTAATTTTTATAACATTCATAAAGGTATCTCTTTTTCCTTCCATTTTCCACATTAGAGAGGTTTATTTTCTACGTATTATAAATGCCTCTCCCTTCCCTTCCCTTCCCTTCCTTCCTTCTTTCCTTCCTTCCTTCCTTCCCTCCCTCCCTCTTTCCTTCTCTCCTTCCTTCCTCCCTCCCTCTCCTCCTCCCACTGTCCCTCCCTCCCTTCCTCTTTATTTTTTATTAGAGCTTGAAGTTTTAAAAAATATTTTATTTATTTAGTTTTAGAGAGCAAAGGAGGAGGAAAGAGATGGAGAGAAACATCACTGTGTGGTTGCCTCTCACACACCTCCTACCGGGGACCTGGAATACAACACAGTCATGTGCCCTGAATGGGAATCGAACCAGTTCCCCCTTGTTTCGCAGGCTGGCACTCAATCCACTGAGCCACACCAGCCAGGTAAATTAAAGTTTTGAGTTGATAGTACAATCACATATCTCAAAATTTTTAAAATAAGGTTAAAGTTTAGAGTAGACAAGACCCTCTGACCCCATCTTCCATCCTCTCTCTTCCCCTTTCTTCCTCTCAAGTGACAAGTATGATGTGTATTCTCACTGCCACTTCAACCACACTCTTAACCTATACCAACTATGGAAATAACTTTTGTTTAACATTTTAAATATTAATTTGTTCTCTTACTTTTAGTAAGATCCAAGTACAGTATAGCAAATGACCCAGAACATCTGCCATGCCCTAGTCAGTTTAGACTGCTGTAACAAACCATCCCCAACTGGGTGACTTATAAGCAAGCATAAGCATTTATTGCTCACATTTCTGGGAGACTGGGAAGTTCAAGATCAAGGCACCAGTAGATTATGTCTGGGGAGGGCCTGCTTTCTGATTTGTTAAAAGCTGTCTTTTTGATGTCCTCACATGGCAGAGGTTCAAGAGGGCTCTCTGGGTCTCTTTCACAAGGGCACCGTTCCCATGCATGAAGACTTCACCTTCATGACCTAATCACCCCCCACAGACTCTCCTAACACCTATGTCACATTAAAGTTTGGTTTCAACAAACAAATTTTGGGGGGGCACAACATTCAATCTATAGCATCTCACTTATGCTTAGTAAAATTCATTATAGGTTCTGGAAGACCTACTTTCTAACAAGGCCAACCAATTAAGGTCAAGAAGCTTGTGGGATTATAATAGTCACCTCTTTTTCTTTCTGTTCTACCTGGGAATTAATAGGGATGACAGAGCTGAGATTTATGAGAAATTGGAATGAAAATAAATGGATGAAGTAGGCTCCAAGGTGAGGGAGACTGATGGGGACAAGCCTTTGTGAGAGTTGCTCCTTCCTATGGGGTCACTGCCTTCCTTCTGCCAGGTGGTTCTCCAAAATGAGGAGGTGGGAGAGTTTGGTGGTCACAGACGCGGGGACACATGTCTGCCCAACACTAAGGATGCAAAAAACTCTGGGAAAGCCAAGCAGTCTAGGATGGGGTACAAAAGATGATGAAAGCAATTGGAATTGAAAGAGATTAGAATGTGTCATCCTCCCAAAAGAATATTTTATAGCTACCCAGTCCAGCAATACTGAGGTTTTTCCCCACACTGGTTTCATGTTAACAAACACATTAGCAACATTTTAGTAAAACTACTTGGATGTTATACCTAATCTAACAATATTAATAAAATACATCTATTTTATATTTTATAAATAACATTGTTGGTATAACATTTCTGTTGTAGATATATTTTGTGTTATAACTTAATTTTTTATTGTATTTGTTTCAAACCTGAGTTTTTTTTATTTATGCTTTTTGTCATATACATTCATCTCTGTAACCCACTTTAAGTTTTCTGTTTTGGGAGAAAGATAATATATGGAGAAATTATAAAAGAAAGTACATCCAGCAGAGAAGTGTTGGTGGTGATATTTCATTTGAAATTTTTTTTCTGGAACAATATGGGCACAAATAAATAAATTAAATAATTCAAATAGAGAAGTGTTAGAGCTGGCATCCCATAGGGGATTACAGCCACTTGAGAGGCTTGGGAATTGGTTATTTTCATGAAATAGAAATAGCACAGTGCATTCTCTCTCTTTCCTCCCCCTTTCCCTTTGAAAATGTACACCGTTTGAGAATTTCAGATAAAAAAAATAAGAGATCATGGCTTATAAGTTTTTGTTTGGTTTGGTTATAACAAAATTATATACCTGTTGAGTTGTACTTACTCAAATGTTAACTTTTCAGGAGGGAATAAAGCAAAATCTCATCATATTTACTGCAATGGAAAAGTGGATATTGTTGATTAAAAAAAGCAAGTTTCCAATCAGTATGTATACAGCATGACATTGTTTGTTTTGCTGAAGAAATACACATTTCTTTATAAATACGCTTTTCACAGGATGAGATCTGGAAAGACACGCACTAAGGTATTTGCAGTGGAGAGCTCTGGGCAGCAGGGGTGCTTTCTCATTTATTTGTCGGAAACTTCATTATAACACAATCGATCATTGTATGAATTCAGATGTGCCAGGTGTGAACTCCTCACCACTCCCACATGGGCTATACTGCACTTGCGATCACTAATGTACTGGACCTCCTACTTAAGTTTTATGACAGAAATTCATTTTACTAAAAATGTTAATAAAATCAGTCAACCAGGCAGTCGAGGAATGTGTCAGAACAATGCTTAGCGCTGGGAGATAGCAGAAGACAAAATGTATTACAGACACAGGATGGTGGAACAGGGAGATAGAAATACAAATTACGGATGGCACTTACTGCAGTGTGCGATGATTTTACCCACAGGCCTGTCTGTTGTGTGTGTGCCTCCCACAGTAGATCGTAAGACATCAGTGGGCAGGTTTACCTTGTTCTTCCTGATGCCCAGAGTAGTTCAAGCGTATGACAGGCAATCAGTAAACGAATTGAATAAATAAATTGATCAAATAAATAAAAAGTTAGAACTAAGAAGTGAACGAGTGGGGTGATAATGTAGAGACAAATGGGAGATCAGCTTTAGCTCGCATGGTTGGGTAAGGCCTCAATGCGGAGCTTATATATTAGCCAAAACCTGATGGAAGAACGGAAAGCAAACCAGGTAAGTCAAAGAATACTGATTTTTAAAATTTTTTTCTCCTAATTTTTTTAACTTTATTTTTTGCTGTTGTGTTTTGGAAAGTAAGGTTTGAGTACTCTGTTGTCTAGGTAGACATACCTCAGGAAAATATCTTCTTTCTATCCCCTCAAACATTTCTTCAGAAAGCATATTAATAATTGTTTGGAAGAAAAAGTGGGATAAGATCCCTATTCTTTGAAGCAATACCTGTATACAAAAAGAGATATATTTTGAATACTTTTTTCTCCTGCTTCTGAAGTAATTTCTGGAAGAAATCCTGTTTGTTTGTTTGTTTATAAATATATTTTATTGATTATGCTATTACAGTTGCCCCATTTCCCCCCTTCACTCCCCTCTGCCCTGCATATCCCCTCCCACCCACATCCCCCACCTTCAGTTTATGTCCATGGGTTGTACATATAAGTTCTTTGACTTCTACATTTCCTATACTATTCTTACCCTCCCCCTGTCTATTTTCTACTTACCGTCTATGCTACTTATTCTCTGTACCTTTTCCTCCTCTCTCCCCCTCCCACTCCCCTATTGCTAATCCTCCATGTGATCTCCATTTCTGTTCACTTGTTTGCTTAGTTTGATTTTGTTTTTGTTTTAGGTGTGGTTGTTAATGATTGTGAGTTTGCTGTCATTTTACTGTTCATATTTTTATCTTCTTTTCTTACATAAATCCCTTTAACATTTCATATAATAAGGGCTTGGTGATGATGAACTCCTTTAACTTGACCTTATCTGAGAAGCACTTCATCTGCCCTTCCATTCTAAATGAAAGCTTTGCTGGATAGAGCAATCTTGGATGTAGGTCCTTGCCTTTCATGACTTGGAATACTTCTTTCCAGCCCCTTCTTGCCTGGAAGGTCTCTTTTGAGAAATCAGCTGACAGTCTCATGGGTACTCCTTTGTAGGTGACTGTCGCCTTATCCCTTGCTGCTTCTAGAATTCTCTCCTTCATTTGAATCTTGGGTAATGTAATTATGATGTTCCTTGGTGTGTTTCTCCTTGGGTCCAACTTCTTTGGGACTCTCTGAGCTTCCTGGACTTCCTGGAAGTCTATTTCCTTTGCCAGATTGGGAAAGTTCTCCTTTATTATTTGTTCAAATAACTTTTCCACCTGTTGCTCTTTCTCTTCTCCTTCTGGTACCCCTATAATTTGGATATTGGAATGTTTAAAGATTCCCTGGAGGTTCCTAAGCCTTTCCTCATTGCTTTAAATTCTTGTTTCTTCATTCTTTTCTGATTGGATGTTTGTTTCTTCCTTCTGGTCCACTCCGTTGATTTGAGTCCCAGTTTCCTTCCCATTACTCTTGGTTCCCTGTATATTTTCCTCTATTTCACTTAGCATAGCCTTCATTTTTTCATCTGATTTGCAAACAAATTCAACCAGTCTGTGAGCATCCTCATTACCAGTGTTTTGAACTGTGCATCTGATAGGTTAGCTACCTCTTCATTGCTTAGTTGTATTTTTTCTAGAGCTTTGATCTGTTCTTTCGTTTGGGCCTTTTTTTTTTTTTTTTTTTTTTTTTTTTTTTTTTTTTTTTTTTTTTTTTTTTTTTTTTTTTTTTTTTTTTTTTTTTTTTTTTTTTTTTTTTTTTTTTTTTTTTTTTTTTTTTTTGGTCTTGATGGCTTGTTATGCACCTGTTATGAGGGGTGGAGCCTTAGGTGTTCACCAAGGCAGGCCAACCCACGTCACTGGGTTGTGACATTGTATTTGGAGGAAGGGTCCAAGAGGGAACCGTGCCACTTGCTCTGCTATCTGTCAGCTTTCAGTCACTTCCCCCACTTCCCACAAGCAAATTGGGCCCTTTTGGTGCTGATTCCTGGGTGGGTGGGCTTGTGTACATTCTAGGACCCTGTGGGTCTCTCCAACAAACTCTCCCTCTGAGGCTGGGAGTTTCTTCCACTGCTGCCTCAACCCCCACAGATGTTTTCAGTCAGAGGTTTGAGGCTTTATTTCCCCACGCTGGGGCCCTGGGTTGCACAGTTCATCCCGCTCTCCAGTTATTTCTCCCAGTTTATCCGCCCGTGAATGTGGGACTACCCAGTCTGCAAGCCGCGGTCTCGCTGCTGCTGGGTCTGCCCACTGCTGCCTTGCGGGAAGTCTTCTCAGCCTGGATGCCTGCCTCTGCCCCTCCTATGGGTCCAGATGAATGTGTTTTCTTTAACTCCTTGGTTGTCAGACTTCCATATAGTTAGATTCTCTGTTGGTTCTGGTTGTTTTTTGTTTTTAAACTGTTGTGTCCTCCTTTTGGTTGTGCGAGGAGGAAGAGTGTGTCTACCTATGCCTCCATCTTGGCCTAAAGTAGAAAACTTATTTATTTATGATCTTGTTCAACACTACAGCTAACATTTTAGTTTGATCTGTTAGCAAATGTACATGAACTATAGATCAATTATATTTCACCTTCTTTATAAATATTTTATTAACAACGAGATAAGTTATTATCAAAAAACACTTTAAAAGTGTTTTATGTGTGTATATGTGTGTGCGTGCATGTGTGTGTGTGTGAAGGAGAGAGAGAGAGAGAGAGAGCACAAAAGGAGGAAAAAGGGCAATGACATGAACCACTTTGTCTTCTTCATCTCATCACTGGTTAACCTAAGCCCCCTGCAGACAGGTGACATAAACCAGTGAGGTGGCCTTGTGCCTCCATAGGCCATTGTGCAGTCTATGCATGGAGCAACTCTGGGAGCTGCATTCGCATCTGTAAACTTTGTAGATGGGTATATAGCTATTAAGAAGTTTTTCTAGATTATGGTAGCATACTATTTTTAAAAAGGGCAGCCTTTCTAATTTTCACAAAGGAATCGTGTGGACTAGTGGTAGAGCAGGGACTATGGACAATGGAAGGGAGCAGTATTCAATAAGAGCTTCTGCTACTCAATGGCAACCAATTGTTTTAGTGCAAAAAATATCATCTACGATGGATGATATTCCATCATAGAGATTCAAAAGAACATGGATCTTTTTCATCTTCAGTTTTATTTAAAATACGTATTTTCATTTGATTTTTACTGAGAAGAGACAGGTTCTCTTCAAGAGAACAGATGACCTTTAAAAATATGAAAGAAAGGCTATGTTTTTTAATAAAATTTGCATAATTTAATATTCAGAGATGAATTCAAGGGAGAACCCCTAAGTCTTCAAGTCTTCTTCATTTACTTTTGTAAACCCAGAATGTATCATTGGGAAGTACATGCCAATCAAAATAACAAGAAAAGATTTTTTTTATTTATTAACCTTTATAAAATCTAGTAAGTTGCCTAAGCTCCTCTCTATTGCTTTTATTTGTTCAGATTTTTCATTCTTTAAAAATGCCAGTTTGAATCCCTTATCTTTAATGAAGGTTCCCCTAACTTCTCCAGGTCTCAGGAATTTAATTCTCCTCTGGATAACTACAATGTATACTGAATATTCTAAACTTTAATTCCATGTGTTCTTCTTGTTTTATTACTTAATTTTGTAACCTAGATTAGAACAAAAGTTTCTTGTGGTCGGAAATCATAATTTAAAGTTCATTTCTGGTTACATATTGCTTAACACAGAGATGAGTACATGGTTGATGATTAGTAAATATTTATCTCATATTGCTTAACTCTTGATTATGAAAACTTTCAAAATAATGTAAGAGACCCAAAAATCCATCATTGGTTTCAACAATTATCAACCCATGGCCAATTTTGTTTCATTTTTGTCCCTTCAAATTCCTTATCCCTGGATCATTTTGAAGCATATGACTAACATGTTATCACTTTATCTGTAAATATTTCAGTATGTATCTGTAAATGTAAGAACACTTTTAAGGAGGTAGGCCACTAAAAGATTATTATACTTAAAAAATTAAATATAATTACATAAGGTAATGCAATATTTTATTATAGTTCAAAATTTTCTTGATTATATCTTTTTATTTTACCAGTTGGTGGGATCGACATCTATTAAGATTAAAAATTCCAACTGGCACAAGCTCTCAAGTGTCTAGTAATCTCTAGGCTGTTCTCTTCATATTTTTTCTGTGATTTACTTGTTGAAGGAAGGGAATGATCTATTCTGTGGAGTTGCCAACATTTGTTTGTTGTTGTTGTTGTTGTTGTTGTTGTTGTTGTTGTTGAATGTATTCCTGTGATGCCATTTAACAAGTTTCTCTTTATTGTCACCAAAAACAGTGCAGTTACATCGAGAGGCTTGGTAAGAGTTTTTCTTTTTTGCATGGATGTTTCAAAAGCAAATCTACATTCTTCAGTCTGGAGATACACAATAACTGGCTGTCACTTTTTTACGATTTTAGTAGCCTTTGGCATTCGTTATAGTGGTGACATTCTAAATTGATAATTTATTTTTTGGAATACTCTACAAAAAGAAACTTGTTAAAACAACTGGAACCTGCCAAGGGACCTGACTTCCGTTGGATCAGATTATGTAACAACTTATTTAACAGATGTTGAAAACAAAGGAGTAATTAGCTAGCAATCTGGGGAAGTTAAGAGCAGCGTGGCATACCAACAGAGAAGGACCAACCAGGGAGATCAGGGAAGAATACAAAGAGAAGAGGATAAAACCACAGTTGTCCCTGGCGCTCAGGAAGACTGGGTATGCCCCCAGTTGGGCTTCCTTAAAAGTGATGTCAGAGATTACACACTGTGGGGAAAACAGACTTTACTGAATGAGTCTAGCCAAATCACTAAAACATAAATAAATAAGCAAACAGCAACAACAAGCATGGGGGGTGCGATCAGTATTCAGAGTGGTAAATAGGCCATCGGAAATGTCCAGCCCTTGGCAAAAGATTATGAGACACGCAAAGAAACAGGAAAGTGTAATCAATGCTCCAGAACAAGATCAGGCAATAGGCTGGGCCTATGAAGAGGCATAAGTATTACATTTATCAGACAGATATTTTAAATAAGCTACATGTAAATATGTTTATAAATTAAACAATCTTTAAATAATTTTAAAAAGATATAACAATGAAGTCACATTAAATGGTAGAAATATAAAAAAGAACAAAATTAAAAGTTCTACAGTTTGAAAATACAATAACTAAAATGAAGATATTACTAAATAGCTCAACAGTAGATTTAAGCTTGCAAAAGAAAGAATCCGTGAACTTGAGTGTAGATTGGTGGGGCTTATGCAATGTGAGGAAAACCAGAGAGAGCTTCAGAGAAATGTGGGGATGGCTTTAAGTGCATCAAGATGTGTGCAGTGGGAAGACCAGAAGAAGAGAAGAAAGAGAAGGGTCACAAAAAAACTTTTGAAGAAATAATGGCTGCAAACTTACTAATTTGATTTGAAACAGCAACAAAGAAATAATATATATCATAAAATGTGGATGCAAAAATCCTCAACGATACACTAGTAAACCAATCCAGCAACACACAAAAAGGATTATACACCATGGTCCAAAAACACAAGTTTGGATTAACAACCCAAAATCAATTAATGTAATAAAACTTATAAATAGAATAAAGAAGAAAGCTATATGTTCATGTAAATTTTTCAGTTTCCTTAATCATAAGGAGTTTAAAAGTACTAACATTACTATATATAAAATAATGATTATTTTTACTATCACAGTTGTAAATATTCTCCTGACTTTCCATTTCAGGAGAGCATGAGGTGATCAGAGTTTGAATTCTTTCTCTGAAAGTAACTTTTAATGAGAAAACATATTGAGAATTTAACAAAATAAAACAATAACTAAAACAATAACATTTTCTCAAGTGATTTGTAGAGCCGAAGTTTCATTTCAAATGCTGTTTTCATAGACTACTTGAAAGGAGTTGGTTTCATTTTGCTTCTGTTTTTTAATTATGTGAATATTTTTAATGTGTATTTAACTAAATTTATTGGGATGATATTGGTTAATAAGATTATATATGTTTCAAGTGTACAATTCTATGACACATAACTTGTATATTGCATTGTGTTCCCAATTCCCAAAGTCAAATCATCATCCGTCACCATATACTTGGCCCCCTTTACCCTTTACTACCCTCCACCCCCTCCCTCTGGTAACCACCATCCTGCTGTCTGTGTCTGAGTTTTGGTTTGTTTGTTTTTCTTTTTTGCTCATTCGTTACTTTCAGTTATTTTAACTCATATGTTCACAAGAAAACATCTTCTTAAGAGTTTCTTCCTTAAGAAGAGTATGTGATCCTTAAAGAGACTCAGAGCCCTCATTACTATTAGTCTATAACTGTTAACTAAAAGACTTTCTTGCAGAGGACATCACATGGCAATGTCCCCAGAAGAGGAGAGTTTGCTTGGAACACAACCGGTAGGTGCCAGAAACCACAACTCTACCTACAATGAGATTCAGTTTGTCATTCAAAAAGTACCTCCTTCTGAGATCATAATTTTCTTAGCTAGAGAAGCTTCCTATTTTCTTACTAAAACTCACATTAAAGCCTCACTCCATGGCAGAAAGGCCATTGTAATAATGGACAGCATCTCGTGTCTGCCCTTCGATCATGTCAGTCGTACCACCTACGTGCACCACGTAGACAGGCTCTTGATCAGCCTGTCTACAGATGAAGCCCTTTTCAACTTTTCCACCATTTAGAGGCATAAATTACACATCCCTCTCAGTACAGAGGGAGAAAGTAAGTCATCTTAGATCGTTTTTAAAGCATAAAGGAAGGTTATTTATAAAATGGTGGCTCATGAGGGAGAATAAGTGATCTTTATTAAAATGAAGGAAATTGCATCTTCCAAAAATTCTTAGAGTAAATAATTCTTAACAATGGAGGAAGCAAAATCACCTCATGGCAAATCTTGATAGATTGTGTATGCTTTTGGAAGAGAGCCATCCAGGTGGGCACATGACCATCTGTGATTAATAGTGAGTGTGGCTTTAAGACCACCACAGCACTATATTGTATTACAAACCCATCACTGGTCATTTGTAATAGAAGCAGCAAATATGATTACTCTTTAATCAGAATAGGTCAGTGAATGATGGCTCATCAGAGAAAAGTGTATAATATAATCATAATTCTATAAATTGGCCTCATATAATAAAAGGTAAAATGCAGCCAGACTAGGCTCTGCTCAGCGGCTCAGAAATCACCTCCTCATCCTCTTGAGTGGATGGATGACTGTGTTGGAGCGGCTCATAAAGGAGCCAGGGACTGAGGGAACGGGGAGGTGAAATCCGAAGAATTCACAGGCTGTTGTGATAAATTATGAAACTTCTCTCTGGTAGTTTGGCAGTTTTTATGTAAACATATTTATATACCTTTTAAGTATATAAATGTATGTATACTTTTATAAGTCTCCATTCTTGCAGCCTTATTCTGGTGGTATACTTGAGTTTGAGAGGCCATGTAATAGGCTATGAAGAGAATCCCCATTCCTCCTTTTTAAATCAAGACCATTTTTTGTTTCCACCAGGTAGTCCAATTAAATGGTATAATTTAACTAAAATTATTGGAAATCTAAGAGGTATTTCTTTAAATAAACAAGACTCTGAAGGCTGTATGTGATTGCAAGTAATAGATCATCCACCATAAATGTCAAATCTCTGCTCTTTAATTATTTTTACAAGAAATAATTTTCATATTGGAAAGTCCCATTTAAAAGACTCCTTTAAAGGGAGAAAATCTAGCAATTTAGGCATGTAACATCATAGAGAAGTCTTTCAAGGAGAGAGGCATGAACATTTTCTTAAGATCTTTCACACAGTTTTCGTTACCATGGACATAAGCAATTGAAGGTTATTTGAAAGCAAACAACATGAAAAATTGACACAAAGCAATGAATAATACACATGATTCCAGGGATACTGCGTAAGTTTGGCACCCTTCAGTGAAGCCTACTGTAATCTGATTTTGTTTGGACCTTCTGCAGGCTAACTGTCCATATGCAGTGATGGTATGGTATGGTATGGTATGGTATGGTATGGTATGGTATGGTATGTGGGCAGCTCCTAGATTGCTGTTAAGATTGCTGTCTCAATGGAAGATCATGAAAAGTCTTAATCTCTGCGTTTATAAAAAATCTCCCTCAATTTGTTTAAATATGAATGAGAATCAGGTAAAGGGGTAATGCTATCACAATTATAGCATTAAGTTTTATGTGAATTATTTTATTCATTTAATTAATATATATTAAGTACGGAGCAGGTGCTAAAAACCTTTTAAATGATAATCTTCAATTTTAAATATTAATCTTCAAACATAAGTTAGGCATGTTTCATAATTTTCAGAAGCTGGTGTAGTGGAGGAAAAAGAATTATGAAATAGTACAAAGAGCCATGGGAGCCCTGGCTGGATGGCTCAGTTGGTTGGAGCATTTTCTTGTACATCAAGGGGACAGGTTTAGGATGAGGGAAGGAGAAGGGGATGGTAGGCTTCTCAGAGAGGTGTCATTTGATGTGCATCTTGATGAGTATGTAATAAGAAAAATAAAAGGGGAGAAAGCGTTCCCCAGGAGAGAAGCTAACATAAACCAAGTCGTGGCCCACCAAGTGTGAGGTACTGCAAGTATTTTGATATGCCTGGAACAGGTCACATCAAAGAAGGAGCAGGAAAAATAAGTCGGTTACAGTTAGACTGGAAGGTGTTTTTTGTGCCACACTAAAAAGTATCTTTTTAGTCTTGTAGATGATCAGAAGCTAGTGAATAGGAAATAAATAGTGTAATTGGAAAAGGTAAACAGAACATGTGTGATTAAAATTGTAAGTAGGGAAGCTAGTCAGGGGTGACAAGTTCAGGTGAGTGATGGCGTGAGTATATGTCATATACTAAGGGCTTGATGATAAGGAACTCCTCTAACTTGACTTTATCTGGAAAGCACTTTATCTGCCTTCCATTCTAAATGATAGCTTTGCTGGATAGAGCAATCTTGGATACTGGCCCTTGCTTTTCATGACGTTGAATACTTCTTTCTAGCCCTTTCTTGCCCATAATGTTTCTTTTGAGAAATCAGCTAATAGTCTTATGGGAATGTCTTTGTAGATAACTCTCCCTTTTCTCTTGCTGATATTAGAAAGAAGTTTTAAGGAAGTCATAATATGAGAATTTTTAACTAATAATTAAAACTTTTTAATATTAAAAATTATACTCAGTGGGTACCTTTTAAATGTAGTATTAATCCTCAAATATGCCACTGCCCTTGTTGGGATAGTCTCAATTAGTGCATTTTTCTACAAGCTCCATCTCATCCCAATTTCTGAGTTCAGCCACTTGTGGATGAAGCATTCTTAAGCACCTTAGCCTCTCCATCTTGGATCTGGTGAGGTTCGGCACTTCTTAATCCGGTCACCTGAGTCTCATTGCTGGCAGCTCCCAGACCCCTCTGAATGTGATTAGATTCACATTCAGACCCAAGCACCTCAGCGGTGATTACTTGCTGGTGTTGCTCCGGTAACTGCAACTCTTACTGTACCTTCAGTCTTATTTCTCAGGTGTGAGCGTCTTATCTGGTCCCATATCTTTGTTACTGTCTCTCCCCTGACTTCGGCTCTCTTTTCCTACAGCCTGCAGCCTGATTTTGGTCCCTGGAACTCTCATTCCTTGTGGATAGACACTGGGCAATAATAAGCAGCCCCTGCCTGAAGATTACCCATTCCTGGACTCTGTCCATCTGCCAGGACTCTTAACTCCCTACTAAGTGCCAATGATGTTCTTAAATTGCATTTAATAAATTTGTGCTCTCTTTTTACATGCCGTGTCTCTCCAGGTGTTCCACTGTTGTTAAATTTCGCAGTCTTTACCTTTTGCCTGTCCTGATCCAGTTGGTGAAGTAATTTGGATTCAGTCCTGGTCCCAGTCCTCTTACCCTTTTCACCTTCCTTGGTTTGCAATATAGAGCCTTCAGGCTTTATTCCACAATCAGAAAGAAGATAAAGAGGCAAAGAGTAAGGGGGGAGAGAGAAAACCAGACATGCTGTTTTTTAAACAAATTGTAAGCATGTCATCACCCTTCTTATTCCCACTCTGCAGCCCCAGGTCTGCAGTGACAGATGCCAAAGATTCTCCCAAAATAAACCTTTTGGCATAGCTCAGGACCCAGAAGGAACTGTAGGAGCTGAAAAGGGAATTTTGGGAGCCAGCCACCACTCTGACCAAATGGGACAGGAAACAGTGGTCTGGTCACTTCCTGATGGCATGGTGGGGAGCGTTGGTATGGTGGGGAGTGTCGGCAGCTGGAGCTCCAGGGAAACACACCTGGAAGCTGTCTTCTAAACACAACCCTAGTTCTGTTTCATGGGAAACAGTTCTTTCTACTGTAATCTATCTATTCATCTTTGTTTTGTTCATTTATTTTATCCTCATCCTATTAATTTTAGAAAGAGGAGAGAGAAGACAGAGAGAGAGAGAGACAAACATCAATGTGAGAGAGAAACATTGATCAGTTGCCTCTGTATGCACTCAGATGGGGACCACCAAACCCGCAACCTAGCATGTGCCCTGTCTGGGAATTGAACCTACAACCTCTTGGTTTATGGGATGATGCTCCAAGCAGCTGAGCCCCACTGGCCAAGGCTATACATCTTTGAATGTAGTTTCAGGCCCAGCATATAGAAGGAGCAATTTGGAGGCCAGTGGTGAGAATATTTGAAGCCTACCTACCTCTCAAATGAGGAGGTGAGAACGCAGTAACTCAGTATTGATAGTTGGCAGGAAGATAATTTACACAGTTTTGATATGCTCTAAAATCAGTAATGATGGCTAGGGACCCTTAGAGAATGTTTTGTATTCTCTCTTCTTCCTTAGCAGATAACTTTATGTGACCAAGAGAATGTTCTCTTGGGTTAATCTTTATCTAAGTGTGAAAAGTTATCAACAAAGTCACTCATTCTTTTCAAATTACTTCTTAATTACCCAATAAAACATGAATACATTATCTATGTGGAAAACCAAAACATAGACATTAAATACCAGTTAATCATCTCTAGCCTATTTACTTTTGAAACTCTAAACATTACTTCTTTGAGTTATTTCTTTGTGTTTACTCTTCACAATTATTTTATTATCCTTTTGACACATTACAAAAAGTGGTCCTCGAGGCCCTCTGGAGAATTAAATGTTTGTCCTTTCAAGATAATTTTATCTTTGTCTTAGGTAACTTGATTTTGTTTGTTACGTGATCCTTCCTGGTAACTTGCTCGTGTTGCAGCTCCATGGAAAAAATGCCGGAAAGACAGAGGGAGAGAGTTGACAACTCACAGCAGGAGATTGTGTTTGGGCTCCTTACCGGAAGCGAAGGACTGTGTGGAGATGGGGTCCTTGCTGAGGAAGCTCTACAGAAGCATTCTGTAGTTGGCAGAAGTCTTAACTTGACTACTATATTCGTTTCCTCAGCCTGCCTTAAGAAGGTTGTCTCACAGTTCTGAATGCTAGACGTCCAAAGTCAAGGGCTCGGCAGGGCCGTTGTCTCTGAAACCTACAGGGGAATCCTTTCTAGCCTCTTCCTGGCTTCTGATGCTTTGCTGGAAATCTTTGGTGTTCCTTGGCTTGCAGATTCAACACTTCCATCCTGTTTTCACATGGTATTTTCCTGTATCTCTGTACTTTGTTGTCCCATGTTTGTGCCCAGATTTTCCCTTTTAAAAAGGACCCTAGTCATATGGAATAGGGCCCACCCTAGTGACTCCATCGTAACTTGACCATACTTACAAAAACCTTGTTCCAAAAAAGGTCACATTCCCAGGTACTTAGGGTTAGGACATCAGCATGTCTTTTGGGAGGAATGTAATTCAACACAGAAAAACTGGTAAAGCAAAAATGGATAATACATTAGGTTACAAAAATATTCTTATCCAATGAGAGAAACTGAGGGTAAGCAGGTTTTCAATTAATAACAAAGGATTGACTTTTTTCCAAAAGAAGGAAATACATGTTAAAAGAAGGAAGTCCATGTTAAGTCTGCATGAAATTAATTAGAATTGTAATGAAATTCTAATTCCTTGAAAACTATATTCAACATTGAAAAATTGATTCCTCATAAAAATGCAACACATTATAGAACATGGAAAACCATTTTCTAGAGCCTCTTTTGGAACTCATTACACTGAAAAATCAGTATGAGGGATTATTGTTTCACCGCTCAGTAAGAGTAACTTGTGAAGAGTTCAAATATACCCTTGCTATAAACTAAAAACTGAAAAGCTGAATTGACTTAAATGATCCTATTTCCATTTCAGAAGTTTGTAATAAATTATAAAATATGTAATTTAGTCCATAAATTGGCTTCTGAAAGATTTGTATCTTAGCACAACTAGACGACAAGATGGATGCAGTCATATAAGCCTTCGAAGAGCTGCAGATACAGATGACTGGTTCTGTGCATTGTCAGGAAGTCCGTTTTATCAACTGCCAATGTGACACGGTACCCACGTATAATGACTAGCTTCCAAATTACGTTTAAGTATTAACTTTGTTATGAAGTAATCCTAACTGATACATAAGCAATTTCAGACTTTCATTAATTGTATTAATGCTTTCTTCATACTTCCTATCCTCAGAGCTTGTCACCCTGAGTCATTAACTGATATTGGCCTCTTGTTGACGAGAACCAGGTGGCAAATATGTCCTCTGTTGACAAGCACGTGGGGTTTTCACACCCTGCCGCACGATGTGCCTAAATCCAGAGTTCCAGCTGCTTACCAAACCTATCCCAGCCGAGTCATCAAGAGCCTGTCATGCCATACAGACTCTGAGCTTTCGTTACCTGAAGTTGTCACTACTGGCCAAGCCTGGCATTGTGTTCCAAGTTCCTTAAGTCCTTAATATGTTTGCTTTCTTATGCCTTCTGTATTTTCTTCTAGGTACCCAGACTATCCCCTTAATTCCCCCGTAGACACTGAATATTCCCTCTGTATTGAATCAGGACAGTTAGGGGGTTCTGTCTACTTAAACTTCATTTCTGTGGGAAGACGTAATCTGAGTGGCACACAACCAGTATATGCTGATGGATTTAGGGTCACAACCCACGCTTATATTTTAAATTGTTAAGTTTGTGATTGGAAAGCCATTCAAGATGAACAAATCAAGATATGATTATGTAAAGAAAGTTTAATATTGCAACCAAAAAATCAGTTAATGTATCCTATCCATTTAATTTATATCTTGTTCTGTAGTAAATGGAAATAAATGACAAACAGCTAACTTAAATAGCTAAATGACTTTTACTTTGCCAAAACAATTTGCTCACATAATCTTGCAGCAAAAAAAGGGGACTAAAAAAAAGGCTATTCTGAAGTATCTTTGAAGATTCCCAGACACCCTTGTCCATTCTAAAAATCTGTGTCTTTAAGTTGTACTACCCATGGTATACCACTTACTTAAGGCCTGCCTGGAAGCAGAAGGAGGAGCAAAAACCACGGCTTCTGGGTACCTTCATCCAGTTAAGTGAGCAAGATGGGCGATGGGGGATTTTGTAGAACAGAAGGCTATTCTGACATCTTAGATACATAGTCCGTGGCTACCTACCTCTACGCTCCCACTTCCCCTCCACAGAACAGTCCTACTCCCTGAAACATCAACAATAAAATGCCTTTTTTAACCATGCATCCTGGGCAGCCATTCCCATACTATAGACTAGTTTATTCACCTTTCTTTCTTAACCTAGTTAAGGTGCACTGCAGAAATTGGAGTTTTGGTGATGTGTGAGTGTGGATTTGGGGAACAACTGGAGGTGAGAAAAAACAGTTTTAGTATAGTGATTTTTTCACCTACAGGGGTCCTGAGTAGGAAGAGCTGGACGGGTGCAAGTGGGCCCTGTGGGATACTGGGTCCCGGAGAGGGATTGAGAACTGATTTAAGCATCAAGCAGTTCGCTCCGGTCTGCACCTTCTCAGGTGAGAATTTGGTGCTATTTCCCTTTGAGGAGAGGTGAATGAAGGTCCCCTTAGTATGAGAAGAGGTGTCTGCAGTTCTTCTCTTTTTAAAAATTTTATCTTATTTTAATTGTTGCTCAAGTACAGTTTTCTGCCTTTTACCCCCATCCCAGCCCACCCCCAGCCCTCCCCACCTCCCTCCCATTTCCACCCTGCCTTGTTTTTGTCCATGTGTCCTTTATTCTTGTTCCCACAAACCCTTCCCCTTTTCCCCTGAAATTCTCTCCCCACTCCCTTCTGGTGACTATCAGCCTGTTCTCAATTTTAGTGTCTTTGGTTATATTTTGCTTGCTT
>PVKU01009769.1:0-58702 GCA_004027475.1 Anoura caudifer
TATATTCCAAGTGTTTTTGGGATGCCATCATGAGTCTGGGCAGGTGTGTCCCCATTTTCTGGAGCCAATCTTCTCCAAGCTCCCACGCAGGTGCTATGACTTGAGGCTCCTCCCCCAGTCACGTCTTGGGGGGAGTCCTTTCCATCCCTCTGGCTCAGAGCATGGTCACAGCTATTTAACACATCTAAGCTGCCAGCCAAAGGCTATAGATATGTTAAAGGACCATGCCATGGATTAGCAGCTCTTCATGTCCCTGCTCCATGTGTCTCTTCCCCCAACTCATACCTGTGGGGGAAGGGATGAGGACATCTTATATGTCCCTCTAAGATTCCCTGGACACCCTGAGTTCTGGGCCCACTCCAATTCCCTATGTTGGGGGCCCCCCTCCTGGCTGCACCCTGCATCAATACTAGTTAGTATTTGTTGAGATAATTGGATCTACAGCTTCCACCAAACTTAGGGGATTTTCAGTGATTATGTCTCCAAAAATTATTCTACCTCTTCCTGTTTTTACTCTCTGGAATTGAAATTTCACATACATGTTGGACTGCTTTATATTGTCCTATATATCTTTGATTTTTTGTCTTTCTTTATTCCTTTTTCCCTTTGATTTTCAAATGCATAATTTCTAATACGTTTCTTGAAGTTTACAGGTTCTTTCTTCTGCTATATGAAATCTGATGTTGACTCATTCAGATATTTTTTTACTTCAGTAGTCGAATATTTACTTTAGCTTTTACATAGCTTTCATTTCTCTGTTAAAAATATATCAGCTCAATCGTCAATGTAATATTTTCATTTAATTACTTGAACACATTTATAATAGCTACTTTCTTTGCTGTATCCAATATCTGGAAACCTTCTGAGTTTGCTAATGTTTCCTAAGTGTGGGTCACATTTTCCTGTGGGTCTGTCTAATAATTTTTGGTTGAATATAAACTTTTTAGATAATACTTAACAGTGACTGGAATCTCTTTTTTTGAGGAATTTTTTAAATAATAATATGCAGTTATTTTGTTTGGAGTTAAACTGCAGAATCTGATTCTCCCCCAGTATGCAGTAGCTAATATCTCTGTTTAGTTTTATGAACTTCTACATACTCCTTTTTTTCTTCTTTTAAATCCTGACACCTTAGAACTATCAAGGATTTGAGCAGTTTATTCTCAGATTTTGGCGCTCACTTTCTTCAGGTTTTACCTAAATTGCTAGTTGCTCTGCCTTCTCCAGTGTCTTCTCTTCAACACCCTAAACCTGAAAGGTTTCTACTTTCTGCTTCCTAAACTGTGTACAGTTTGGGGAACAAATATGGTCAGAGGTGCAGTAATCTCACATTTCACTAGTAACAGTTTTGTCTTACAATGGTAGCTCTGCTATAGTTTCTGTTTACTTTTTTACCAGATTCCTTGTAATTTCCCCATGCACACCCAATTTATTGGTCAACTATTCACTGCATTGTTTTCTAAAATAACTTTCTTATCTATTTACATTGAAACTTTTCTGTAATTTTAATTTAAATAAGATAGTAAGCATACATTTTCCAAATGGTACATTTTATGCAGTTTTTTCATTTTTATTCATCCTACATTTTTTCTGACTTTAGCTATTTTTGAGAACCTTTATTCATACAGAGTCCATGGATATCTATTTCATAATTCCACTGATAATATAGTTTGGGAATCTAGTTTTTATTTTTGGTTTGTTTTCAGGTGGAAGAGGGGAAATATGTTTACTTATTACAGACATATTTGTATGGGACAACATGTCATCTTTTAGACACTTTGCTTTCATCTACCTTGAAAGATCAAGAAGTGCTTTATTTTCTACAGAATTTCAGGCCATTGGTTATCTTTTCTCTCAAGTTTTTGAGCTCAGAGTTCTACTCCATATAAAGGACAATTTTCAGCAAAAAGGAAAAAGGAAACCTGGACATGGACAACAATGTGGCAATTGCACAGGAGAGGGGGTGGGGTCTAAAGGGAATAAATGGTAAAAAATAAAACAAAACAATAAAAAGCCTGTTTAAAAGTGGACTGAAGGTTAATATTTTTTAAATATTTGAATAGTGTGTCAGTGGAGGTTAATTAAATTTTTCTCTGTTATTTATATAAACTTCTTTAATTAAAAATGGAGACAGCATGGTTACATTGCCATGTGAGACTGCATTTTCTCTAAGTGGAAATGTTTAACAGGAGTTTGAATAGTTAATGATCAAAGATATTTTCAATATTTTATTGTTGTTCTGTTACAGTTACCCCAATTTTTCTCCCTTTGTTCTCCTCTGCCCAGTCCACTCTCTTATCCCACAGTCAATCAACACCCTGTTGTCCATGGCCATGGGTCATTAATACATGTTCCTTGACTAGTCCCTTCCCACCCTTATCCCGCTGCCCACTCCCCTCTGGTCACTGTCAGTCTGTTTCTTGTTTCCTTGCCTCTGGTTCTATTTTGCTCATTTGTTTGTTTTGTTTATTAGGTTCCTCTTACAGGTGAGATCATAAGGTATTTGTCTTTCACCAACTGCCTTACTTCATTTAGCATAATGCTCTCCAGTTCCACCCATACTCTCACAAAGGGTAGGAGCTCCTTCTTTCTTTCTGCTGTGTAGTATTCCATTGTGTAAATTTAATGTAGTTTATTGATGCACTCATTTGCCGATGGGTGCATAGGGTGTTTCCAGCACTTGGCTATTGTAAATTGTGCTGCTATGAACATAGGGGTGCATAGGTTCTTTTGAATTGGTGGTTCAGGATTCTTAGGGCATAATCCCAGCAGTGAAATCACTGGGTCAAAAGGCAGTTCCATTTTTAGTTTTCTGAGGAAATTCCATACTGTTTTGCACAGTGGTTGCACCAGTCTGCATTTCCATCAACAGTGTACTAGGGTTCACTTTTCTCTACAACCTTGCCAGCACTTGTTGTTTGTTGATTTATTAATGATGGCCATTCTCATTGGTGTGAAGTGGTTTTGATTTGCATCTCTCTGATTGTTAGTGATGCTGAGCATCCTTTCATATGTCTATGGACCCTCTGTAGGTCCTCCTTAAAAAAGTGTCTTTTCAGGTACTTTGCCCATTTTTTTAATTGGATTTTTTGTCTTCCTGGTGTTGAATTGTATGACTGTATATAGTTTGGAGATGAAACCTGTTGGGAACCGTTCCACCTGGTATCAGGAGCTGTAACCCCCACCCCATGGCTAGGCTGAGTAAGAGCCCAGGGGACCCATTTCATCTGGGTCTGTTCTGCCATGAGGACCTGAGCCACTAAGGAGACAAAGCTTATCTTCCTGGCAGGAGCGCTGCTTCTGCTTCATCCATAATCGGCCCCCAATGCTTGATCAGTTAGCAAATGACTGGTAAGATTCCCTCAAGGGAGGGGTCACCTAAGTCAGGCATGATCACTTCGAAGGCCCTCAAGGAAGGACTCTGGGGGCTGCAGCAAAGAGGGGGTGATGGACCCTTGGCCCCTGGTTATTCTGACATAGCCTGAGTCCCCAATCAGTCTGGGAGAAGTTTTCCTTATCTCTTGGCATCCTGGTCCTAATCCACTTAAGCCTGAAACTACCAGGGAGGGAGGTGCAGCCCTGTGCTGGCTAGAGCGGCTCCCCAGGTGATCAGGCATAAGAAAGAATTTGTAAAGTTCTGTGAAACCTGCTTTGCTAAGAGTGCTGCCATTTAAATGATAAGAGTCTGAGGAGGAAATGAGTATGTCTCCCAAAGTTTTTGCAACCCCCTTACCTGACAGACACTGACTCAAATTAAGCCCTCAGATTTCTTTGAAATGTTATCTATTGTTTGATCTTTGCCACCTGACATTGATTGATGAGCTTTACTTGTATTCTTGTGTGTTAAGAGCTTAATAAAAGCCATTGAGGAAGGGGCTCTTGGCCCTTTTCCTTTGAGATATTGGCCACTTCTCCCCAAGCAGATAATGTCTTGGTAGACTTATTTTCATCCACAGAGGACAGATGGGGCTCTGTGGGTGGAGCCCCTCCACACAAACCCTTGTCTGAGTATCATTGGCAAATATGTTTTCCTTTATGGTTAGCTCCCTTTTCATTTTGATGATGTTTTCTTTAGCCGTGCCTTTTAATTTTATGTAGTTGCATTTTTTTTTAACCTTCATCTCCCTTCTTGTTCTAGGAGGTATGTTGGCAAAAAATATTGCTGTGTGGCATATCTGAAATTTTTCTGCCTATGTTTGCCTCTAGGACTATAATGGTGTCACACTTATGTTTAAATCTTTTATCCATCTAGAGGATGGTGGATAGATGGTGTAAGTTGGTGGTTGAGTTTCATTTTTTCACATGTACCTGTCCAGATCTCCCAACACCATTTATTGAAGAGGATATTTTTACTCCATTTTGTGCTCCTGCCCTCTTTGTCAAATATTAATTGACCATAGAGACATGGGTTTATTTCTGGGCTCTCTATTTTGTACCATTGATTTATGTGTCTATTCTTATGCCAGTAACAGGCTGTCTTGGCTACATTGGCCTTGTAGTTAGCTTGATACCTGGTATTCTGATTTCTTGTACTTTGTTCTTCTTTCTCAAGATTGCTGAGGCTATTCAGGGTTGTTTTTGGCTCCATATACATTTTTGAAATATTTGTTCTAGATCTTTGAAATATACCATTGGTATTTTAATAGGGATAACACTGAATCTATAGATTGCTTTTAGTGGCATGGACACTTTAATGATGTTAATTTTTCAAATCCATGCACATAGTATATCCTTCATTTGTTTGTGTCTTCCTTAATTTCTTTCTTCCGTGTTCTGTAGTTTTCTGAGTACAGGTCTTTTATATCTTTGGTTAAGTTTATTCCTAGGTACTTTATTTTTCTTGTTGCTATAGTAAATGGGGTTCCCCCCCTAGTTTCTGTTTCTCACATTTCATTGTTGGTGTACAAAATGCCTTCAATTTCTGAATATTGACTTTGTATCACTCTATTTTGCAAAATTCACTTATTAGGTTGAGTAGTTTTTTGGTGGAGAGTATAGAGTTTTCTATGTACACAATCATGTCATCTGCAAATAATGAGGGATTTAGTTCCTTCTTTCCAATTTGGATGCCTTTTTTTCTTTTTCTTCTCTGATCGCTGTGGCAAGAACTTCCAGTACTATGTTGAATAAAAGTGATGACAGTGGACACCCTTGTCTTTTTCTTGATCTTAAGGAAAAGGCTTTTATTTTTTGCTCATTGGGTATGATGTTGGCTATAAGTTTTTCGTATATGGCCTTTATTATGTTGAGGTATGCTCCCTCTATTCTCACTTTGCTGAGTATATTTATCATAAATGAGTGCTGCACTTTATCAGATGCTTTTTCAGTGTCTATTGATATGATCGTGTGATTTTTGTCATTCATTTTGTTTGTGGTATATTACATTTATTAATTTGCAAATATTTTACTGCTATTGTATCCCTTGGATAATCCCACTTGATCTTGGTGTATGATCTTTTGAATGTATTGCTGGATCCAGAGACAATATTTTGTTAAGGATTTTAGCATCTATGCTCATCAGAAATATTGGATTATAGTTTTATTTCTTTGTTGTGTGTTTACCTCATTTTGTAATTAGAAAAAGACTAGCCTCATAAAAAGAGTTTGGGTGTCTTCCTTCTTCTTGAATTTTTGGAATAGTTGAGAATGATAAGAATTACTTTTTCTTTATATGTTTGGTGAAATTTACCTCTGACACTGTCCAGTCCAAGGCTTTTGCCAGGAGTTATTTGATTATGGCTTCAATTTCACTAGTGGTTATCAGTTTATTTAGGCTTTCTCCTTCTTGATTCAGTTTTGGAAGATTCTATGATTCTAGAAATTTGTCCATTTCATTCAGGTTGTCCAGTTTCTTGGCGTATTTTTGTTCATAGTAATTTCTTACAATCCTTTGTATTTTTGTGGTATCAGTTTAACTTCTCCTCTTTCATATCTGATTTTATTTATTTGTGTCTTCTCTCTTTTTTCTTCATGAGTCTGTTTAAAAGCTTGTCTATTCTGTTTATCTTTCAAGAAACAAGCTCCTGGATTTATTAATCCTTTGAATTATTTTTTAACCTCTATATCATTTAATTCTGTTCTGATATGGATTATTTTCTTTTTTTCTACTCACTCTGGGCATTGTTTGTTGTTTTTCTTCTAGTTCCTGTATATGTAGGGTTAGGTTTTTTATTTGAAAATTTTCTATCTTTTTTAGGTAGCCCTTTATTGCTATGAACTTACCTCTCAGTACTACCTCCACTGTGTACTATAGGTTTTGGGCTGTTGTGTGTTCATTTTCATTTGTTTCCAGGAACTCTTATTTCTTCCTTGATCTCATTTTTTAAGCCATTAATTATTTAGTAGTATGTTATTCAGTCTCCATGTGTTTGAATGTTTTTGATTTGTTTCCTTGAGATTGGTTTCTAGTTTCAAACCATTGTGATCCAAGAAGATGCTTAATATGATTTCACTTTTCTTGAATTTGTGAGGCTTGTTTTGTCTTACCATTTGGTCTATCTTTCAAAATGTTCTATGTGCATTTGAAAATAATGTATATTTTGCTTCTTTGGGGTGAAAGGTTCTGTAAATATCAATTAATTCATTAGATCTAGAGTTTTGTTCAATGCCACACTAACCTCATTGATTCTTTGCTTGGATGATCTATCTATTGTTGATCATGGGGTGTTAAAATCCCCTATGATATGTATGTGTTGCTGTCAGTATCTTTCTTGAAGTCCTCCAAGATTTTCTTATTCGTTTGGGTGCTCCTATATTGGGTGCATATATGTTTATAAGGGTTATATCTTCTTGATGGATTACTCCTTTAGGTATCATGTAGCATCCTTCTTTGTTTCTTTTATGGCCTTTGTTTTGAAATCTATTTTGTCTGATATAAGCATTGCAACCCCAGCTCCTCTTTGCATGTCCCTTTGCCTGGAATATTTTTTTCCATCCTTTCACTTTCAGTCTGCATAGATATTTTGTTCTGAGGTTTGTCTCTTATATACAGTATATATATATGGGTCATGTTTTCTTATCCATTCAGCTTCCCTCTGTGTTGATTGGAGCATTTAATCCACTTACATTTAAAGTTATTATTGATAAATGCTTATTCATTGCCATTTTTCCCTTTGTATTTATGTTACTCTTTCTCTCTTTTTCTTCATCTTCTTAAGGCAGTCCCTTTAGCATCTCTTGCAATGCTGGTTTGTGGTGATGTATCCTTTTAGCCTTTTTCCCTCTGGAAAACTCCTTATTTTACCTTCTATTTTAAGTGAGGGTTTTGCTGGGTAGAGTAGTCTTGGTTGTAAGCTTTTGCTTCTTGTTCCTTGGAATACTTCTTGCCATTTCCTTCTGGCTTGTAGTGTTTCTGTTGATTAAATCAGCTGATAACCTTATCATAGCTCCCTTGTAGGTTACTAGCTCTTTTTCCCTTTCTGCCTTTAAGATTCTCTTTTTAAATTTTGCCATTTTAATTATGATGTATCTTGGGGTGTGCCCCTTCGGGTTCATCTTGATTGAGACCCTCTGGACTCAATCAAGTCCTTGCTTACTGGACTTAATGACTTTTTCCATCATCAAGTTAGGAAAGTTTTCTGTCATTACTTCTTGAAACAGATTTTCTATCCTTTGCTTCTCTAATTCTTCTACTGGTATCCCTATGACTATTATTACATATCACATTGCTCTGCAGCTCCATTTAACCCTCTTCATTCTTTTTCAGTGATTTTTAAAATTTTTTTGCTCTGTCTGGGATTTTTTTCCCCTAACTTGTCCTCCAGCTTGCTGATTTGATCCTCTGCTTCACCTAGCCTGCTTTTAATTCCTTCCAATGTATTCTTCATTTCATATATTCTATTGTTCATTTCCTCCTGGCTCTCATTCATAGCTTCTATGTCCTTTTCCATGCCGCTGTAGTTCCCATTAAGTTCCTTGTAGCTTCCATGTTTTTTCAGTGTTCAGTGTTCAGTTGTTCTTACTGACCACCTTGAGCATCCTTATAACCATGATTTTGAATTCAATGTCTGATAGTTTGCTTGCCTTGATTTCATTTAAGACTCTCTCTGGGGATTCCTCCTTTCCTTTCAATTTGGGATTGTTTCTTTGTCTCCCCATTTTAGGTGACTCTTTTTGTTTGCTTCTGCATATTACATTGATCTGTGTTGACTTCCTGTCTACTCAGGGTGACTTTCTGTGGTAGGAGATATGTGGGACTCAGTGGTGCAGTCTTCTTGATCTCCTGAACTGGATGCTCTTGGGATGTCTTTTATACCATTTATGAGGGCTCTCTGGTTGTAATTGGGTTTTGGTGGTTGTTGGGTCATTCTTTGGTGGGTCATTCCCTTTGGCTGGTTGAATGAGAGTCACACTGCCCACTACATCTTTTATGTTGCTGGAACAAAACCAAATGACCCAGGAAACAAACCTATATCCACAAGAAACCCCCACCCACAACCACACTATCAAAAGCAAATATTAATAAAGATGTAGAGAGATTAAGATTATTATAAGAAAGAAAAAAACTGATATGAGATGACTAATTGGAAGAAACATGATTTTGAGAGTGAAGAGGGAAGAGAAATAATAAGATTAGGGACTAGAAACAAGGCAAAGAAAGAAATAAAAGAAAACTTACATCATAAATAAAAAAGGGAGTAAGGAAGGTAGAATGAAGTTAGAAAAGGTTATAGTATAGTATTAGGTATAAGTGAAAACTTTAAAGGTACACAATGAAAAAATAGGAACCAATTGTAGAAAAAGATCCACCACAGCACTATCAATAACAAATGAACAAAAATTAATATAGGTAGAATGGGAATAAGAAGGAAAAAATAAAGCAAAGCTTATGAGATGTCTAGAGGAAATAAAAGTGATTTTGAGATATTAGTGGGAGAGGGAATACTAAGAGTGAGGAATAAAAACAAGGCTAGGATAGGGAAAAATTTAAATTTAAAATGAACAAAGAAAGGGCAGGAGGAAGGTAAAGTGGAGTAGGAGAAGGGAATGGTAAAATGTGAGATTTGAAGTACAAAAATAGTGGGGATCTAGAAATAAAATTGAAGAAATGCAACAACAACTACCATATCAACAACCAATGAGCAATGATTGATAAAGGTGGAAAGATAATAGGGTATTTTAAGAACAAGACAAAGAATATGAGATGACTAATGTTTTGAAAAATGGGTTTGAGAGGTTGGAGGCAAGAGAAATAGTAAGAGTGCTGTTAGAAACAAATTGTAGCTAAAGAAAAAATAAAATTTAAAACAAAAATAAGAAGAGGAAGGAAGAAGCTAAGACAGAGTAAAAGAAAGAAGGAGCAAAAGTAGTGAAATAACAGGCACAAACATGAAGGAAAAGAAATGAATGTTAAAAATCTATGCAGGAGAGAAAATAATGCAAATCATGAAGACGACTGCAGTGTAATTCATCTCAGTAGATTTCAGTGTTTACCACTGTCTACTCTTTCTGGATCTGCCCCTAGTAATATCAGATGGTGTCCTAGTTTTGCCACAGGCAGCCTGTGCAAGACTACAAGTGATCTATAGTTTGTTGCTACCTCCTTCAGATTTGGCTTATCCCCTCTGTTCTGCCCTGCCAGCTTTCCAGCAGCCCAAAGCCTAGGATGATTCATTTAATGACCCAAAAGGACTGCCTGTATATTCTCCACCTGCCTCCAGATGGGGCTTCCAGTGCAATCTGGAGGGCAAGAACCCTGGGTCACCCCCAAAGGGCACTATTCAGTGTTCAGGAAAGATGGTGGGAGTGTTTCCCTGCCCTCTCACCATATGTCTTTGTCTGTCCCAGTTCCTTGCAAGCATGTATGGTTTCTGGTGAAATTAACTGTCCATCTTCTATGAGGGACCAATCTGTGTAAAATGGGCAGCTCTTTCCTGCGGGGTGCAGACAGCAGCTCTGTCTGAGTACCAATGCTGGGAAGGGCTCTGAACTCCCCTTGTACTAGTCTCTAATCTATCTGTTCTTCTGGTTTCAGTGGATTAGTGCCTGAGGAACAGTATAGCTTGTAGTGTCTGGTAAAAGACCTTCTCAGAGCTTTTTCTTCTTTCCCTTGTGGAAATGTGCCCATCATGGGACTCACTGATATGCAGAGCCTGTAATTCCACAGGTAGGGGTTGGGCTCACCTGTCTGTGAGAGGAATTGCCTGGTTGCAGCACATCTCAACAATTCACCTCTAAGCCCCAGCCTGCTGCTCTCTTGCAGGGAACTCAGGCCCAAACTCTCCACTCTGTACAGTCCCTTACAGAGTTGAATTGGGTCCCACAGTTTCTTCAGTGTGACTCTACCCTCTGAGTTCTTTGTTGAGAGGGCCCTGTACATGCATGCACATGCTCATGAGGACCCAGTACCAAGTCTCAAGTCTCACTTCAGATCCTCTTTTAAAACTGTCTGTGTGGCCCCCATGCTACATCACCAACCCCTGGGGGGGCTGTTCTCCACATGCTTCTCCTCCTCCAAAATATCAAGGTCTTTTTCAGTCAGAGCTGGCCATAGTTTGTTAGAGCCTCTGAAACTTTTAGGTAATGTTTCTCTCTGGATTTCTCTCAGATGGTGCTGGAAGAGTCCTGTAGCAACACTATAACAAGAGGGCAGTGACAGAGTGCTCCCTCCATTGATTCTAAGCCTCAGGCAAACCTGCTCCTGATGGGCTATTTCTGCAGCCATTACCTCCCCTTTGTCACTCTCTGTCCCTGGAGCTTGCACCTCCTGAACCATCCACAGCAGCCCCAAATATGCACAGTCAGAGTGCTGGTTTGGGCAGAGGCAATGGCAGCTGCTCCACTGGGAGAGCCAGGGCTGCCTGCTCTCGAGTGCCTTGCAGGTGGGCAGGCTCTTGCTCACTCATACACACTCCCCACACTCTCATCCACGTACATACTCACTCATATGTGCTCTCACTCACTCTCTGCTGGGTTTTTGAGTTCATTGCTCCATGGTTTAGCTGCAAGATCAGTCCAGGTCTGGAGCAAGTGGATGGAGCCTCCAGCTACTGGGCAGCCATCGTGGATCTCTCAGCTGATCAAAGATATTTTAAAATCAACTTCAGCATAAAGAAAATACTCAGTCTAGATGGCACCTAAGGTCCACTTCAACTTGAGAATTTTATTATATGTAAAAAAATTATTCTAAAATTAAGTGTAGCATGATTTCAGAATACATGGTTCAAACAAACATTTTCAACTATATTGCTGATTTTAAAAGATTGTTGTGAAGATTGATTTTTCTTGAGAAAATGAAACAGAGATAGTATCATTTGAATAAGAGTAAATTTAGAAAATGTTATAGAATCTAGTGAACATCTTCATTTCACTTATTGTGACATTGAACAACAGCAATTTCAGGCCTTTCCTGGTATTTGGCTTCACAAATGCTACTTTGCCACCTAGTGGTTCATCCTGAAATTTTCTTTAGAAAAAAATTCTTTAGTCTTTTTTAGTAATATATGAGGTATTTCATGCAAATATAAAGGGAAAAACTGGGGTAGCAGCATTTGTATCTGACAAAATATACTTTAAAACAAAGACTACAGTAAGAGACAAAGAAGGACACTACATAATGATGAAGACAACAATCCAATATACCTTAGTAAACATGTACTCACCCAACATAGGAGCACCTAAATATATGAAGCAAATCTTGATGAATATAAAGGGAAAGATTGAAAGAACTATAGTCATAGTCAGGGATTTTAACACCCTATTGACTTCAATGGATAAATCTTCCAGACGGAGAATTGACCAGGAGATAGTGGCCTTAAATTATACACTAGATCAAATGGATTTAATTGATATCTTCAGAGCATTTCACCCTAAAGCAGCAAAATATGAGGGCTGTCCAGAAAATATACAGCCATGTATTATGAAAAATAGACAGTTATTGAAGAAGATACAAGATATAATAATGGATGTACACAGGAAAATGACATCTCAGTTCCCTTCAAAGTAGGCACCTTGGGACCTCACACAGTTCTTCCAATTACCATCAGCTGCCCTGTCATATTTTGCTGAATCTCACCAATGATTTGATATCTCTTCCTTTTCAAAGGTGACTTTAGTATTGGGAAAAGCCAGAAGTCACAGGGTGCCAAATTTGGGCTGTAAGAGGGCTAATTCACTGAGGTGATTTAATGTTTTGCCAAAAACTCTGCACAAGATGTGACACATGAGTGGGTAAGTTGTTGTTTTGAAGATTCCAATCACCAGATGCCCATAGCTGTGGCCTTCTGAATCATCTGAACAGTCTCAGTGGAGAAATGTTCAAGCTTAACACAAAATTTGATGCAGAAATGTTGCTATACTCACTCAGTCATTTTGAATGCAATGGCCACAGGGTACACATTCTCACTCAACAGCATGTACTGCCCATATTTACTAGTACAGTGAACTCATAGTTCACCCACGCAAATTCTACTCTATTCTCCTTGGCTGCCATATTACATCAATTATCATATAAACCACTTTCTCTACATACACAATGGCTTTCCAAGTACAAATGGCCATTTTCTAGGATAAAGCACATATTAGGACAAAAAACAAGGCTCAATACATTTAAGAATATTGAAATTATATCAAGCATCTATTCTGATCTCACATTATGAAACTAGAAATAAATCACAGGAAGAACACAGAAAAACACACAAAGACATGGAAGCTAAGTAACATATTATTAAACAATGAATGCATCAAGAATGAGATCAAGGAAGAAATAAAAAGATACCTTGAAGAAGAACAAAGTATCAGGTATCACAATACCTGATAACAAACTGTATTACAAGGCCACAGTAATCAGAACAGTCTGGCACTGGCATAATAATAGACACATAGACCAATGGAACAGAATAGAAAGACCAGAAATAAATCCATGTCTCTATGGTAAATTAATATTTGACAAGGAGGGCAGAAGTATAAAATGGAGTAAAAATAGCCTCTTCAACAAATGGTGTTGGGAGATCTAGACAGCTTCATGCAGAAAGATGAAACTCATCCACCAACTTATACCATATAAAAAATAAACTCATGATGGATAAAAGACTTAAATATAAGTTGTGACCCCATAGTAGTCCTAGAAGGGAACATAGGAGGAACATCTCAGATATTCCATGCAGCAATATTTTCACTGATATATCCCCTAGAGCAAGGGACATAAAGAATAAACAAATGGAACTTCATAATAAAAAGCTTCTGCACAGCTAAAGAAAACAACAGCAAAATGAAAAGGGAACCAACCATATGGGAAAATACATTTTCAGATGATAACTTGAAAGGGGTTTGATCTCCAAAATATGTGAGGAACTCACATGACTCCACTCCAGGAAGACAAAACACCCAATTAAAAAATGGGCAAAAGACCTAAACAGACACTTTTCCAAGGAGGACACATAGAGGGCCCAGAGACATACAAAAGGATGCTCAGCATCACTAGCCATCAGAGAGATGCAAATTAAAACTACAATGAGATACCACTTCACACAGGTCAGAATGGCCTTTATAACCAAATCAACAAACAAGTGCTGGCAAAGATGTGGAGAAAAGGGAACCCTAGTGCACTGTTGGTCGGAATGCGGACTGGTGCAGCCACTGTGGAAAACAGTATGGAATTTCTCCAGAAAACTAAATATGGAACTGCCTTTTGACCCAGCAATTCCACTGCTAGGATGATAAGAACATTGAAATACCAATCCAAAAAAACCTATGTACCCCAATGTTCAGAGCAGCACAATTTACAATATCCAAGTGCTGTAAGCAACCTAAGTGCCCATTAGGAAATGAGTGGATCAAAAAACTATGCAGCAGAAAGAAAGAAGGAGCTCCTACCATTTGTGATAGATGGGTGGATCTGGAGAGCATTATGCTAAGTGAAATAAGCCAGGCAGTGACAGATGAATACCTTATGATATTATCTATAAGTGGAACCTAATCAACAAAACAAACAAGCAAGCAAAATATAAACAGAGACATTGAAATTAAGAACAAACTGATAGTAACCAGAGGGGAGGTGGGAGGGGACAATTGGAGGTAAAAGGGGAAAGATTGTCAGGAACATGTATAAAGGACACAGGGACAGAGCCAAAGTGGGGTCGGATCTAGGGTGGGAGGTGGGGATGGCTGGGGGGAGGTGGGAAATTGGAGACAACTGTATTTGAACAACAATTTTAAAAAAAGAAAAAAAGACACCTTGAAACAAATGACAATGAGGACCAAACAATCCAAAATCTGTAGGACATAGGAAAGCAATCTTAAGAGGGAAATTCATACCATTAAAGACTTATCTAAAAAATAAAAGGAAATAGTTCAAATAATCTAACTTTACACTTAAAGAAACTTGAAAAAAATCAACAAACAAAGCCCAAAGTGAGTAGAAGGAGGGAAATAACAAAGATCAGAGTAGAAATAAGTGAAATAGAGTCTACAAAAATGATATAAAAGATGAAAGACTCCATGAGCTGGTTCTTTGAAAAGACAAACAAGATTGACAATCCTAAACCTGACTCATAAAAAAAAAAAGGAGAGGATCCAAATAAATAAAATCAGAAATGAAAAAGGAGAAATAAAAACTGACATCGAAGAAATACAAAGGATTGTAAGAAAATATTATGAACAACTATATGCCAACAAACTAGACAAGCTGGACAAAATGGATAGATTCTGAGAAACATACAATCTTCCAAACATGGATCAGTAAGAATCAGAGAATCTGAATAGACAGATTATGTCAAGTGAAACTGAAGCAGTAATCAAAACAACTCACAACAAACAAAAGCCCTGGACCAGATGGCTTTAGAGATGAATTTTACCAAACATTTTGAGAAGAACTAATACCTGTACTTCTGTATTTTATTTCATAAAATTCAAGAGGAGGGAAGGCTCCCAAACTCATTTCATAAGGCAGCATTACCCTAATTAAAAAACCAGATAAAGACACTACAAAAAAAGAAAATTATAGGCCGATATCCCTGATGAACAGAGATGCTAAGATCTTCAACAAAATATTAGGAAACCGAATACAGCAATGCATCCAAAAGGTCATACACCATGATCAAGTGGGACTTATTCTGGGAATACAATGTAGGTGCAACACTCGCAAATCAATAAATGTGATTCACCACATAAACAAAATAACATAAAAAAAACTTATGATCATATCAAGAGATGCAGAAAAAGCATTTGATAAAATCTACCACCAGTGTAAGACAAAAACTTTCAGCAAAGTTGGATTAAAGGGAACATACCTAAGTATAATAAAGGCCATATATGACAAACCTACTACCAGCATCATACTCAATAGGCAAATGATAGGGGACTCAAGCGTTGGGAAAATTTTAGTTGAAGGTAAAAAGTTATAAGCCTAGTAAGTAATGTATAAAGTTAAAGGTTTTGTTTCAGAAACTACAGATAAGGCCCATCCTGGCTCCTAGGAAAACAGCCAACTTTCTGGGACACTGAGAAAGATTACCTCCTGGGGACAAATGAAGGCATCTGGGCCTTTGTGTTCCAGGGGGAGACAGATGACCATCTGCCCCTGGGAAGAGCTAACTGCCCAGGATGGGAATGTTGCAGTTTCTTTCACCTAATCCTCCCTGAATCTCAAACCCCTCACTGCACCTTGTTAATTCCGTATTATAAAAACGTTGGTCTGGAAAGAAAAAACAAGATGATCTGTTAGGGTATGAACCCACCATCTTCTCAGATCACCAGCCATCTGCATAAAGGGCCCATAAAGATTCTATCACTGTCATTGTTTATTGGGTTTCGTAGTGACAGGCAGCCCCAATGCCAGTGTCTTTTCTGGTTTCATAAAGACTACAAGCATTCTACCTCAAGGTTGCGAAAAAGACAGGGAAATCTGTTTTCATCTCTCTTATTCAACATAGTACTGGAAGTCGTAGCCACAGCAGTCAGACAAAAGAAGAAATAAAAGGCATCCAAATTGGAACGAAGGAGGTAAAACTGTCATTATTTTCAGATGACATGGTACTGTACATGGAGGACCCCAAAGATTCCACTGAGAAACTACTAGAATGATAAATGAATTCAGCAAAGTAGCAGGATACAAAATTAATATTCAGAAATTAATTGCATACTTATATTTCAAAAATGAACTAACAGGGAAATTAATAAAAGAATTCCATTCATAATTGCTTCACAAAGAATGAAATACCTAGGAATAAACCTAACCAAGGATGTAAAGACTTGTACTTGGAAAATTATGACACTGAAGAATGAAATAGAAGAAGATACAAATAAGTGTAAGTACATATTGTGTTCATGGGTAGGAAGAATTAACATCATTAAAATGTTAATACTACCCAAAGCAATCTATAGATTCAATGCAATGCCTGCGAAGATTCCAATGATGTATTTCACAGAATTAGAACAAATGTTTCAAAAATTTATATAAAACCACAATAGGCCCTGCATTGCAACAGCAATCCAGAGACAGAAGAACAAACTTGGAGGAATCATGATGCCTAATATCAAACTATACTATAAGTCCATATTAATCAAAACAGCATGATACTGGCATGAAAGTAGGCACATAGATCAATGGAACAGGTGGAGAGCCCAGAAATAAACCCATACATTTATAATCAATTAATATTCAACAGAAGAAGCAAGCACGTACAGTGAGCTAAATTAGTTTATACAATAAATGGTGTTGGGAAAATTGAATGGATATGTGCAGAAAAATTAAATGAGACCATCTCCTTAGACTACATATAAGAATAAATTCAAAATAGATTGAAGACTTAAATGTTGGACCTGAAACCATAAAAATCATAGGGAAAACATAGGCAGCAAAATCTCAGATATTGCTCATAGTAATATTTTGTTGGATATATCTCTCCAGGCAAGGGCAACAAAAGAAAAAATAAATAAATAGGACTACTCAAAGTAAAATGTTTTTGCACAGAAAAATAAAACATCAACAGAATAGAAAGACAACCATGGAACGGGAGAACATTTTTGCTGATGCATCTGATAAGAGGTTAATATCCAAAATTTATAAAGAATTTACAAAACTCAGCAACAAAAAAACAAACAACCTAATTAAAAAATTGGCAAAGGACTTGAATAGACACTTCTCCAAAGAGGACATACAGTTAGCTACTAGCCATATGAAAAGATCCTGAACATTACTAATCATTACTGAGAAATGCAAATGAAAATCACAAAGAGATACCATCTCACACCTGTCAGAAAGGGTATCAATGAATCAACAAACAAGTGCTGGCAGGATGTGGAGAAAGGGGAACTCCTTTGCACTGTTGGTGGTAATGCAGACTGGTGCACCCACTGTAGAAAGTAGTATGGAGATATATCAAAAAATTAAAAATGGATCTGCCTTTTGACCCAGTGATTCCACTTCTGGGAATATAACCGAAGAAACCCAAAACACTAATTTAAAAGAACGTAAGTGCTCCTATGTTCATTGCAGCATTATTTACAATCACCAAGATATGGAAGCAGTCTAAGTGTCCCTCAGTAGGTGAGTGGATAAAACAACTATGGGACATTTACACGATGGCAAACTACTTGGCTACAAAACAGGATAAAATTTTACCTTTTGCAACAGTATGAATGAATCCAGAAAACATTATGCCAAGTGAAATAAGCCAGAGAAAAACAAATACCATATGATTTGTCTCATATGTGGAATTTAATGAACAGACTGAATTAACAAGGGTAATGGGGACAGATTCATAGGTGGAGAGCAGGATGACAGCTGTGGGGCAGAGGGGAGGTTAGGGGGTAGAGGGATTGAGTAAAATAGATAAAAGGACTCATGGACATGGACCACAGTTTGGTGATTGCTGTAGGGGAGGGAGGTATAAGGGGACTAAATGGTAATGGAAAAAAATAAAATGAATAGAAACAAAACAGAAAATGAAATATGCACCATTTATAGCACAACAAATGTACAAAACTAATATTTACAATTAAATGATTCTGGAAATCATTTAGTTTATATTTTTATATTATATCTTGGTAAGCATATAATATATTGAATAGTGGTTTCATTAAGCTACATCAAACTGGTACAAATTAAAATCATTAGTTCAAATATTCCTTTGGAAAAATGCCTCTTTATAGCTATCCTTATTTGAAAGATTAAATAGTCAAAACTTTTATATTATTAAGTAATAACTTGCAGAGAGTGGTAAAATCCAAGCTCCCAGAGATATAAAAAGTGAAGATGTGTTAATTTTATTCCACCTGTTGATGTTAAAAAAAAGTCTGAGCCAAAAATATGACAATTGCCAGAAAGTGAAATCTCAATGGACTGAAGAAATGCTCCAGACAATGACAGTTTTGCACCTTATTTTATAATCAAAGGGGAGGCATAAGGGACTGCATGAAATCCATTGGTGATAGATTAGGGAATCAGAATAAAACAAAGTGGGGAACTCTCTGAGACTGGATAAAAAGAAAAATGGATTGAAACATACTTTTACATTGGTTGGTATAGAATAGTTAACAGTTAACATTTACAACACACAGAGGTGGTATTCAGGAAGACAAATAACAATGAGGGGCTCTGTTGTCTCCTTTCTGGTGGGAGATTGTACCCTGAGGGGTCTGGGGAAAAAAGAGGATTACTTGACATTCCAGAGAAACACTATCTTAGATGCAAAAAAAAAAAAAAAAAAAAAAAAAAAAAAAAAAAAAAAAAAAAAAAAAAAAAAAAAAAAAAAAAAAAAAAAAAAAAAAAAAAAAAAAAAAAAAAAGAGAGAGAGAGAGACAATTGATTCAGTTAAGGTAAAGACTGACTTTCTATCAAGGAAAATAGGGATTTGGGGCATGACTGTGTGCCATGACTTGCTTTCAAGTTAGGAAATTTTAATTTCAGACCGCCACATGTGGTTACTTTGGTGTTGAGTTCGTAAGGCTCACCAAGCAGGCCTACCCTGAACTTCTCAGGTTTAGTATGTGGCCCCTTTTCATGCACAAACCTAATGATGAAACTGGTGAGGTCTAACAATCAGTTAAAAGGAGAGGTGGAAAAACAGACAAACTTACAATCATTTCATTTATAATGCTTACCAAGCATTTCATTTGAAATGCTTACCAAGATTTATAAATGAAATGATTGTGCAAATGGAAGCAAAAATAGTTTTTTCTATAGTGGAGGAGGGAAGTCAATAGAATCCATTCCAGACAGGATTTGCATGGCTACAGAAAATAATTATTTGAATGGCTAATGACATATTGGCAGTTACACAGACGTGAGCAAAGTAGAAAGTACAGGCAAGGTATAGATCACCAGAGTGGAAAGCCCCAGATGCCCACCAGTGGAAAGCTGTAGAGTGAGACCTGACCCCCAGGGTGACCTTCCCTCCCCTAGAAAAGTGCTGGTCATGCAGTTTACACGCTTGACCTTTCATACCACTGGTCATGTGGTTCAGACCCTCCCCTGGCACCTTGTTAGTCCTGGGGTAGACTCCCTTAGAGGAGGAACAAGGGGGCTGGAGAAAAGCCTCTTAGGACTTCCATATAAGCCCTTGCACAATCCATAACCACTCCCTTAAGCATTAATTCCCCAAGACAATGAGGCTCTGACCCACATCAGATAATCTTAGGAACAAGCCCTGGGTCTATTGACTACAGAGACGGAGTTTTGGTTAAATTAGAGATAACATCTAAGCCTCACTTGTGTTTCAGCTCCAGGCCCAGAAGAGTAGCAACGAGGTAGGATGATGCCATGGCTGACATCAGGACAGCTGTGCTGTGATGACTAATGATCCCTTGCTGTGGCACTGACCAATCAGTGGAGACCAAGACCCTGAGAAGACACACCTAGAAAGCTGATGAATATTCTATTGAGATCCTCCCCCCCCCAGACCTCCAGATAAAAGCCCTTAAGATGAAGGACCCAGTGTGCGCTTGTGCTCTCTCTCTCTCCCCTTCTTTCTCCCTTCCCCCCTCCCTCTTCCTCTCTTCCCTTCTCCCTTTCTCTCTCTCTCCCTCTATTTCCCTCTCCCCTCCCTTCTCTCCTCCCACTCTCCCCTTCCCCCTCCTTCCCACCCTCCCTCCCTTCCTCCCTCTCTCCCTCTCTCTTTCTCCCTCCCTCTCTCTCTCTTTCTTTCTTTCTCACACCTGCACCTTACCCCCTCTTCTTACCCTGTGCTCATTCTCTGTCTTTCTTTCTCTGAAGCTCCAAGGGTCCTTTTTCACCTTTGTAACCTGTTTCCTGAGTCCATGCAGCCCAGTTGGCTCCCTTCTTCTACAGCTCACTTTTACCTCAGTGACTTTTGAAATAAACTTTCACTTGTATTGTAATTTTTTCTCTGGGTTCTTTCTTAGCCAGAACTCAAGGATGGAGGTCTAACATCTGGTACCATTTTCACTGTTAACACTATCAGCTATCTACAATTTACAGAGCTGTAAAATAGCTTCCATAGAATCAAATCAAATAACAGTCAGACTACAGACATGCATGTTTTCCATTGGAAAACAATTTTTCCTTGCATATTACTCAACTTTGTCTCTGCTTTGCAGATTTCCCCATATCAGGGACTATTGCAATCTATATTATTTCTTCATATCATTTTATGACTTGAAATTAGACTCAGCAACTGGACACATATAACAAGTAATGCCCATTTCCTATTTCTGTTGCTTGGTCAGCATGAAGTCTACAACCAGTTGTTTCCTCCCCCAAAGCCTGGAGAGTTTTAATGAGCACTCTGGTGTTTCTGACTCAGGCTGGGAATCTCTAGTCTGGAGCAATAACTTTCACCCTGGTTGCATAGTAAAGCTGCCTACAGAACTTAAAACAGAAATGTTAAGAGTAAGATTAAAACTTTTAAAGCTTCCAGAGCTAATTCTAATACGCAGGGTTGAGAGCTATGGACTCTAGAAGAGGGCTCTGCGATCCTGGTGGCACATTAGCATCAGCTGGAGAAATTTTAACAAATGCTGCTGTCCACCTGCCTTGGTAGTGTTTCTTGTCAAAATTTCTTCTGGATTTTTACTTCTCAAAATTAAACTGAAGAGGAAAGATGACTGAGTTTACAAGGAAAACTTTGTAACGTACTTAATGTATCTAAAAGGGGCAAAGATACAAGGGATATACAGCACTCTCCTTTGCCTATTGATCAATTAATAAGTATAAATATTCACAATATTTTATTGCTCTGGTAGGGTGGGAAATTCAAAAAGAATTTGTAAGCCAAGTGATAGAAGAAGCAGAAGCAGACAGGAAAAGGCTTAGACCAAGGAAGATTGTCTGAGAGAGCTAAGTTTGTATTCGGAGCCATAGGGTGCAGTTCTGCAGAACTGATAACACTGAACTGGAAACAGTTGAATTGGGGAGGTCTTCAGTGAAACACAGTGTGAGGACAAAGGGAATGGTGCAGATGGTAACAACTGCAATTACAAAGCAGTAGTTAAAAGACAAAGACCACAAGTGTGCTTTGAAAATGCTTTGTTTCTTAATTATCATAAACCACAACATGGTAGGTGTAGAAAACATTTACAGTCACACCTCTGGACTTGTCAGCTTCAGAAATCATTAAACCATGTATTCATTGCACTTTGACAAGAAAAAAATGTTTCAGCTCTTGGCACTTGTTCAGGACTCACTGCACTTTAATGAGTCACGACAGCACCTGGTACTCATCAGTTTCAGCACTCATCACAAGTTCCAGAGCAAATTAACAACATGTACTGAGGTACCACTGTGTGTGTGTGTGCGCGCGCGTATATTATTTTTTCATTTTTACAGGTCCATGTAGGGATGTCATGAGAGAAATAAGGCCTTTGGGGCACTCCCTCTGGGTACATTCATATCAATCAAGTTCAAGAGATTCGTGGAAAAGAACCTGGAAGCCCATTTATTAATCTAATTTTTTTAAAAAAAGATTTCGTTTATTTTTAGACAGAGGGGAAGGAAGGGAGAAAGAGAAGGAAACAACGCGTGGTTGCCTCTTGCACGCCCCCTACTGGGGATTTGGCTGGCAATCCAGGCATGTGCCCTAGATTGGGAATGGAACCTATGACCCTTGATTCACAGGCTAGCACTCAACCACTGAGTCACACCAGCCAGGGCTAATCTAAAATTCTTAAAATGGGTTCCAGCCAAGATGGAGGTGTAGGTACAGACCCTTTGCTTCCTTGCACAACCAAAAGGAGGATAACAACTAATCCAAAATCAATAAACAACCAAAAGCACCAGAAAATCAAATTGCATGGAACCCCCAAACCCAAGAAATTAATGAAAAATCAACCAAAACAACCAGACAGTAAGGCAGAGGACCGGTCCAGCTGACTCATGTAGCCCTCATGGCAACCTGAGGACATTGGGGGTGGGGCTGGCCACCCAGCTCCTGGGAGGGGCTGATTTAAGGGGACTCAGAGGTGGCTGTGGGTTACAGCTGGGGTTGCCATAGTAGGAGAAGCTCCCAATCTCACGGGCGAGTCCAAGTCCCTTGAAAAATGCAGTGAGATGCACTGTTCCCTCTCTGGCCCCTCCCCCACAGGCAGCGCTAATGTGCAGCAAAGAATATTGGAGTGCCTGGGTGATACCAAAGGCCCAGCCCCTTACAAACCATCAGCTTTACCAAAACAAAGAAATATGGCCAGAATGAAAGAACAGAGTAAAGCCTCAGAAAGAGAGCTAATTAAGGAGGAGAATGCCAACCTATCTGATGGAGAATTTGGAGCCCTGGTAATCAAAATGCTCACAGATCTGATTGAGCTTGGTTGAAAAATGAAAAAACAAATGAAGGATACCCAAAGTGAAATAAAGCAAAATATTCAGGGAACCAACAGTGATGGGAAGGAAACCGGGACTCAAAACAACGATTTGGAACAAAATGAAAAAATAAACATCCAGCCAGATCAAAATGAAGGAACAAGGATTCAAAAAAGTGGAGAGATTCTTACAAACCTCTGGGACAACCTGAAATGTTCCAACATCTGAATTATAGGCGTGCCAGAAAGAGAAGAACAACAGCAAGAAATTGAAAACTTGTTTGAACAAGTAATGAAGGAAAACTGCCCCAAGCTGGTGAAGGAAATAGACTTCCAGGAAGTCCAGGAAGCCCAGAGAGTCCCAAGGAAGTTGGACCCACAGAAGAACACACCAAAGCACATCATCATTAAGTTACCCAAGATTAAAGACAAAGAGAGAATCTTAAAAGCTGCAAGAGAAAAAAGAAGAGTTACCTACAGAGGAGTGCCCATTAGACTATCAGCTGATTTCTTAAAAGAAACTTTGCAGGCAAGAAGGGGCTGGAAAGAAGTATTTGAAGCCATGAAAGGCAAGGACCTACATCCAAGATTACTCTATCCAGCAAAACTTTCATTTAGATAAAGTGCTTCCCAGATAAGGTCAAGTTCAAGGGGTTCATCACCACCCAGCCATTTTATATGAAACATTAAAGGGACTCATCTAAGAAAAAGAAGATAAAAAATATGAACAGTAAAATGACAACAAACTCACAACTGTCAACAAATGAACCTAAAAGACAAGAAAAACAATGAAAACAAATGCTAGCAAACAACCAGAACAGGAACAGAATCAGAGAAATGGACATCACACAGAGGGATTTAAGTGGGGAGGGGGAAGGAAGGAATGGGGGCAAAGGTACAGGGAAGAAGAAGCATGTTTAGTAGGCAAAGGCAGATGGGGAGAGATAAAAATTGGTATAGGAAACAGAGAACTCAAAGAACTTATATGTACAACCCATGGACATGGAGTAAGGAGGGGTGCTGGAGAGTTGGAGGGCAGGGCTGAGGGGGGATAGAGAGGGAAAAATTGGGAAAACTGTAATAGCATAATCAATAAAAATATTTTTTAAAAAATAAATAAAATAAAATTCTTAAAATGTTCTCAAAGAGGACCAGATTTGTTTATGTGCAACATAATCAAAGTGGTTTCTTAAGGATAAGCATGGTACATGAGGAATCAGATAATCATAAGAAGTTTCTGTAAGGAATATGAATTCTGATCTATTGAATATCTAAAAACATCAAGCCTTGGCTCACAATGATGGTGATTGTGCTAATGAGCTTGAACTATCCATATCCTTTCTTAATCATCATAATGTACTAGAGATTGTAAGGAGCATAGCTAAACCACCTAATGACCTCAGAAGAATGTCTCACACAATAGGATACACATTAAAATCATCTGGGGTGTCTTTTTTTTTAAAGCATCAGTGTCCAGATTCCACCTTCAGAGATTTTAAGTTGCTTTGAAGTAGGCCTCAGATATCAGCATTTGTTAAAATTTCTCCACATGATTCTAATGTATCACATGAGAATCCCTGCACATTCCAAGCCCAGAGTCCATAGTTCTCGGTCTTGGCTAAATATTAGACCAGTGATTCTCATGTGCCACATCACAAACACCTAGAGAGCTCATTAAAACACAAATTGCTGAATCTGCGTTTTAAATAGTTTCCTAGTGATAAGGATGCTGCTGGTCCAGGAACCACACTTTGAGAGCTACTGATCTAAAGGACGTGGCATCTGCTTGTCTATGACATTTCTTGAAGTGTCCAAGGGTTGCTAAAACCACTTTAAAAAACTGTGGTAAAATAACATAAAATTTGCAAGATTTTCGTGATTCCTTAAAAAGAAAAAATGTGTATATATATTCTTTTTTTAAGTGAACAAAGGAATTATGTTCATTATAAATTTTTGATGATACTTTTCTAATAATAAAAGTTAGAAATATTGACAAGTTTTCAATTTCTTGCTGTTGTTCTTCTCTTTCTGGCACGCCTATAATTCAGATGTTGGAACATTTCAGGTTGTCCCAGAGGTTTGTAAGAATCTCTCCACTTTTTTGAATCCTTGTTCCTTCATTTTGATCTGGCTGGATGTTTATTTTTTCATTTTGTTCCAAATCATTGTTTTGAGTCCCGGTTTCCTTCCCATCACTGTTGGTTCCCTGAATATTTTGCTTTATTTCACTTTGGGTATCCTTCATTTGTTTTTTCATTTTTCAACCAAGCTCAATCAGATCTGTGAGCATTTTGATTACCAGGGCTCCAAATTCTCCATCAGATATGTTGGCATTCTCCTCCTTACTTAGCTCTCTTTCTGAGGCTTTACTCTGTTCTTTCATTCTGGCCATATTTCTTTGTCTTGGTAAAGCTGATAGTTTGTAAGGGAGACTTAGTAAGGATGATAATTGATGTAAAAACTTGTTATACTGAGCAGATTATGATCAAATACATCATTAATATTTAAAATTGTTTTTCTAATGTAAAGTCATACTATTTTGTAAATGGCTCTTTAAAATTTCTATAGCTACTTGTTAAAAATAGTATGGCTTAGTTCTGATTTGATTAACAAGCTGTTTAGCCTTGAGCTTGTCATTCAATCTCTGTATAGGCTTTATTTTATTTGAAAAATGATCTGTGTAATTTATGCCATTTATATTTGTTCTTAAAATCAAGTACAGTCAATCAAGTATCAAAGAATATTTGTTTAAAATGTGTAAGGTGTAAAGCATAATGATATGAGGCATTCTGGTGTCCACCATATTTTGCTGCCCCCATTTTATGAAAACATTTTACCATATTCTTGAAAATCTTCAAGTGTCTGTATATAATCCCATATCCTTCTAATTCTGCTCAGAGAAAGTATTACCATGAATTTAGTAATTATTATTTCCTTGTTTGTCTTCATAGCTTTGCCACTTGTGCTTATATGGTCAAGTCTACACTTATTTTAGCATGCTTTGAACATTATATAGACGCATTGGTACCATATGTTTTTCCCTTGGTGACAGGCAATTTCCTGTAACCTTGGTGGAGCAGGTTTATATAAAGTTTATTGATCAACCCGAGTACACTTACATTTCCTACCTTGGATAGTATTCTGCTTCATTTCTTAGGTCAGTGCACACTAGAGCTCAATTTACCTTTCCTTGACTGATTTTACCAGAGTGAAAATGGTCAATTGCTTACTATCTCTGATTTGCTACTTTAACTTAGATTTTGCTCTTGATTATTCCTTATTTTCTTGTTAGTTCTTCAATGCACTTGAAAATGTTTTCAGTGTTATATCCATATTTTCAGTTGTAGTTTGAACCAAAGACAATCAGGAAATTGAGACAAAATTAAATAAGTCATGGTTCCTGATTTCTAGGTTGAATCCAGACTATGAGAAGATAGTTATATAAACAGACACTCAAAGTATTTAATTATTCATTCAAAAGTACATATTGAACTTCCATCTTTAGATATAGACTAGACTTGAAACAAGCAGAAGGAAAGAAATAGTAAAAAATAGAACATAAACTAATGAGACAGAGAATAGAAAAATAATAGAGAAAAAATCAACAAAACCAAAAGCTGATTCTTTGAAAAACATAACCAAACCAATAAAGCCTCAGCTAGACTGACCATGAAAAAAGTGGGGGAGTCAAATTCCTAGAATTAAGAATGAAAGAGTAGTTCAGTAGTTCCTCAAAAACTTAAATTTGGAGTTTATATTATAGAGCAATTCTACTTCTAGACCACAGGTGGCAAACACAAGGCCTGTGGCCAAAATCTGGCCCTCCACCTTATTTTATCTGGCACCTTGTTTCTACCTGGTGGCAATGCCAAGACCCTTGCCCCTGGTTAAACAGTAGTTACATTTATACAGTCCTAAAATTACATTTGGCCCTTTGAAGGCAACCTCGAGGCTGATGTAGCCCCCAGCGAAAATGAGTTTGCCATCCTGTTCTAGATATATACTCAAGAGAAGTGAAAATGGGTATTAAAAAATATTTATATATAATATTCTCATAGGCACTATTCATAACAGTTGAAAAATGGATAGAATCTAACTGATGAATGGAAGAACAAAGTGTGGCATATCTATACAATAGCATAATATTATTCAAGAATGAAAGGAAATGAAATACTGATATATGCAACAGCATGAATGAACCTTGAAAACATTATGCTAAGTGAAAGAAACTGGCCGCAAAAGACCACACATTTTAAAATTCCATTTATATAAAATGTCCGGATCTGTGGAAACTGGGAATGGATTAGTGACTATCTAGGACTGGATTGGGGAGCTGTGGGAAATGGTGGGATGATTGTCGCAGGATACGCAGCTTCTTTTCGTGTGCTCAAATGTTTTAAAATGGACTGGGGTGATGGTTGAACCATGCTGTGCATATAGTAAACAGTACACCTTAAATGGGTAAATTGTATGGTATGTGAAATATATGTTGCTAATGAATGATGAAATCACCAAAGCTCATTTTCAAATGAGATGCATTTGTAGACATTCAGCACCTGGCCTCAGCAGAGAAATCAACTTGATCCATAGCTATTACATAAAATGACAAATTTTAAATGGTGATATGCGGGTGCTGTGTGAGTCACAGTTGCTCTAGACCTTGTTTTGATACTTCATTGTGTTCTTATTAGTTGTTCTAATTCAGATAAACATACTTAATACCTTTGAAACTTAATTCCCTAATTGGTAAAATAAAAAATATAAATATGATATAAGCCACATATGTAATAATTTTTTTCTCATAGCAATGTTTAAAAAGTGAAAAAAGATAATTTTAATAATATTCTTTACTTAGCATAATATATACAAAGTGTCATTTCAATATATGATTAACACAAATTATTAAAAAAATAAAAATAATATTTTTGTGAACATTTCATAAATCACATCATAGAAAGTCCATAGCATAGTGGCAGGGAGGTAGCTTAATACTATGAACAGTTATTTATTAACTTTCTTGCTTCATTTATCAACTTATTATAGACTGTGTTTATAATGACTATAGGAAAAAAACATCTTGGGTATATTTTTACACACATTCATCCACACACAAAATACAGCTTGTTGAGAATTTACATCTCTTAAGTGATACATGATCACATAAAAAACAATAAGAGCATTTTGTAACAGAAAGGAAAAGAAAAGATGTATCTAAATATTAACTTTGTGCTCATTATCCCATCCTTGTGTAGATGTTTCTCTTTGAACTTTGCTCTCAAAGGGATTCAGGGAACGTTAAGGGCAGCCAGATGCTTTTCCATCCTAGCAACCACACTCTAAACTCTCATCTGCAATTTGATTTGAGCGTGTTGCTCAGCAGCTGTGCTGTGCCTCTCTCCCCGGAAGCATGTTAAGCAGCAGCAAAGCAGGGAAAACAGGGTGGCCTTAATGGCTGACTTAATGGTGTGGTAAGTGCTCATTTATGCTAAACTGATCACAGGCTTTCATGGGTGTCTAGTTTTATTGGACTGCTGTCAACCAATGTGCATAGAGTACTGAATTTTAAAGAAATGTTGGTTTGAGTAGAGCAGAGTATGAAGAGAACAACTACAAAGGTGGTATGAGGTGATCATAGGCAAGTGGACTAGAAGGAGTATTTTTTTCTGCCTCCATTTCTTTTTAAATGAGAGCATATGTTAGGTACTCTGATTTGAAATGAGCTATTTTGGTGCCCTGAATTAAGATATCTAGAAATACTGGACATATCGTTTTGCTTTGCTTCTCTACAGGGAAAACCCCACTAACTGTAAATAGCTACTTTCAGCTATTTAAAAATATTTAATAGAAAAGGAAAGCTATCATATTTATTCAGCATCTATAAAATTCTTTTAAATACATGAAGCTCAAAACACATTTTCAAATATAAAAGTTTAATGTGAAGTAAGGAGGTCATACTTTTATTAGCCAAGTATCTTCATTCTATTTTCAAGACTGTGAATAAATTAGTGAAATTGTAACTTTGGGATTTATTTATAATACTTAAGTAATGAAAAAATTTAATAATATGAGCTTTCTGAAGAATATTAACAATGACCTTACTGTTATCACCTTCTTAGGATAGAAAAAAGGCTAATAGAAAAGGAAAATGACATGACAAAAAATTTGCCATATATTTGCTCATATCTGTACAATACACCCCAATAATTTTAAGTCACTGCTGTACCCACAATTATCAAGTGAGATTGTAAATAAAAACAAACATGATTATAACTACATCTGCTATCTTTTTTTGCTTGGAAAAAATTAATAACATTAAAATCTTAGTATAAATTTTATATTAATTGTAACAGCAGTAGAATGACTGAAATTTTTATAACATTTGCATGAAGTGAAGAAGTTGAATCTACTGTTTATAAATTAGACCTCTAAGTTTTTAAAAGTATAAAAATGTAAATATTCTACTCAATTATCTGATCAGATAAATGGCAATTTATAGAGTGATCTCCATGACTAATCTCTCCCTCTTCTTCAGAGGCAGGTGGGATTTTCCATACTTGCCCAGAAAGCATCTGGGGTGCAAGCAAGGTCCTTGGGCAGTTATACTGGGAGTCCACAATTTTTGGCAGCTGTTAGAGGACTTACAAAGCCTTAAGGTAAGTCCATAGCACACATTTCTGAGGGACTTGGGAAAACAAGACAGGAAATACATTGTTTTGACTATAAAAATAAAAACAGGTAGGCACAAATCAGACAACTAAAAGCCATCAAATTGTCTGTCAGTATAAAGAAATCTCATGAAAGGAATAGTAGATTTATCTCTAACACGAATCTTTTAAGCCAAAGCTGCAAGATTGGTGGGCATAGGTCAAGCACTTAGAAACTATTAGAACACAGTTCACTTAACTCTAAGGTTGGCAGGCTAGGGGAAGTTGGTCACAGAGGGGTTAGATTGACACTAGGTCACCCACCAGCTTCCAGAACATTTTTTTGCAATAAGGCACACAGTAAAACATCACAAAAATCCCAACCCAGTGGCATGTCTCTTATTAATTTAGCTCCAAAGAGACTCAAGGCTTAGATAAAGAAATGGGATCCTCAAATTTCAAAGAATTGAGTACCTCTCCCTCTGGCATACCTACTTATTTTATGTCTGAGAACTGTGGTAACAGAAGCTGTAGATCTCTACCAAAAATGGCAAGAACTCACAAAGACAACCTAGACTTACAATGGCCATTGTGATGGGGGTGCATATTCAAATTAAACAAGATTGTTTGTTTAAGAAGTACAGTTGAAAGCAAGGATTCCCAAATTAACAAATAGAACAGGATAGATATTTTAATTGGCATGCAGAAGCCTCAGTAAGTCTTTAAATTCCAAAATAACTACATGAAAGATTCACCTTAAAAAAACTAATAAAAAATTGAAGAATAAGAGGTACCTAAAAGAAAGGACTATAAAACTTGCTGTGAGTGACTCTTGGCAATATGTGGAGAATAGGGGTTAGAGCAAGGTGCCTGTGGCATGCCTCACAGCTATGCCTTGCACAATTTAGGAAATCAAGGACTTCTAGCTCACAGTGAGATGAAAGGATGCCAAACCTGCTAAGATCAATGAAAAGAAGGATAATGTGAAGTTTTCAGTCTGATCTAGCAGATACCTTTTATACCTTGGTCATCACAAAGAGAAGGCAGAGAAACTGAAGCAGTCCCTGCCCCCAGGTTTGGCAGTGAAGGAGCCATAATAAATCAGACAGACTAATCTGAACTGTATTAAAGTGCTAATTTTTTTTTTTTAAGGCTGTAAGAATGACATGGCTCTTACTACTTCCCTTTATCCTACTTTACCTGAGTACTGTATTCAGAATCTATTAATCCTCTGTCTGAATTGCCTTTCCACTCTGAAGAGAACATGAGACCATGAACAAAAGTCTACCTAGTTATTGGCCTTACAACTGCAATAGCTCCAAGTCCAGAAGCCTAAAATATCTGGGCTTCTCCCTCTGTACTCTCCTATGGGGCCCCCATCAAATACCTGGCCTGGAAATTGATGTCTCATTGCAATCAACCAGGACCTTGGAAAAAATATTGTTGTAGAAGGTTTTCTCAAATCCTCTCACACCAATGCAAACGCCCTTATATCGGCTTCTCCCAGGGTTGATGAGACTCTGACTGATTCTCCGGTGAACTGCTACTGGTTATTATTCCCTTTAATAGCCAGGGAAAACTAAAATTAAAATTAAAAGAAAACTTTGTCAAATTATAGTAGATATCAGGACTCTATGCTACATTATATCCCACTTGCTTGGAAGACTGCAGATAGGATCTTGGAAAAGTTGACAAAAGCCAGAGATGGGTAGAAATTCCTACTGGAGTCAGCATTCCCAGATCTTGACAATGGCTGCTCAAGAAAGGCAGTTATAAAATTAATTTGGGACTTCGGGTCAAGATGGAGGCATAGGTGGACACCCTACGCCTCCTCTCACAACCAAAATTAAGGACAACAAAGATTTAGAAACAAGAAAACAACCAGAACTCATAGAAAATTGAACTGTACGGAAGTCCAACAACTATTCATCCAGACCGGTAAGAGGGGCGGAGTTGCGGCAGGAAAAAGCGGAGGTGCAGACGGGCACACAGGCAGCAGCGGCTGGCAGATCCCAGGTGCACAGGTGGTGGCTAGCAGACCCGGGGCACGGTGTGGCAACTGTGCAGACCCAGCGAGGCTGCGCAAGGTGGCTGGCTGACCAGGTGGTCCCACATTTACGCACAGATAATCTAGGCAAAGGGGAAGCAGCAGAAGGGACTGGAATCCAAGAGTGAGCAGACCCCACCCCCACATACAGTGTCACTACCCAGCGATTGGGTTGCCCCGCCCTGGGGAACACCTAAGGCTCCACCCCTGATATGTAACTGCCGCGACTAGACCACAAACAAAACAAAACAAAAACAAAACAAAACAAAAAAAAAACCCAGAAACAAAAATGGCTCAAACTGGAGAACAAATCAAAGCCCCAGAGCCAATTCATCTAAGCGACAAAGAGATAGCCAACCTATCAGATGCACAATTCAAAACCCTGGTGATCAGCATGCTCACAGAATTGGTTGATTTTGCTCACAAATTAGCTGAAAAAATGAAGGCTACAATAAGTGAAATGAAGAAAAATGCACAGGGAACCAATAGAGATGAGAGGAAACTGGGACCAAATCAATGGAGTAGATCAGAAGGAAGAAAGAAAACCAAACAGAAAACAAGGAAGAAACAAGAATTCAAAAAAATGAGGAGAGGCTTAGGATCCTCCAGGACATCTTGAAATGTCCCAACATCCGAATTATAGGGGTACCGGAAGGGGAAGAGGAAGAGCAACAAGTGGAAAAGTTATTTGAACAAATAATAAAGGAGAGCTTCCCCAATCTGGCAAAGGAAATAGACTTCCAGGAAGTCCAGGAAGCTCAGAGAGTCCCAAAGAAGTTGGACCCAAGGAGGAACACACCAAGGTACATCATAATTACATTAACCAAGATTAAAATGAAGGAGAGAATTCTAGAAGCTGCAAGGGATAAAGGCAGAGTCACCTACAAAGGAGTTTCCATCAGACTGTCAGCTGATTCCTCAAAAGAGACCTTACAGGCAAGAAGGGGCTGGAAAGAACTATTCCAAGTCATGAAAGGCAAGGACCTACATCCAAGATTGCTCTATCCAGCGAAGCTGTCATTTAGAATTTAAGGGAAGATAAAGTGCTTCTCAGGTAAGGTCAGGTTAAAGGAGTTCATCATCACCAAGCCCTTATTATATGAAATGTTAAAGGGACTTATATAAGAAAAAGAAGATAAAAAATATGAACAGTAAAAAGACAGCAAACTCACAGGTACTAACAACCACACCTAAAACAAAAGCAAAGTAAGCAAATGACTAGAACAGGAGCAGAAACACAGAAATGGAGATCACATGGAGGGTTAGCAACAGGGGAGTGGGAGGAGTAGAGAGGGGGAAAGGTATGGAGAATAAGTAGCATAGACAGTAGGTAGAAAATAGATAGGGGGAGGGTAAGAATAGTGTGGGAAATGTAGAAACTAAAGAACTTATGACACATGGACATGAACTAAAGGGGGAATGTGGGTGGGAGGGGGTGTGCAGGGTGGAGGGGAATGATGAGGAAAAATGGGACAACTGCAATAGCATAATCAATATATAAATATAACTATATTTAAAAAATTAATTTGGATTAAGATATAAAATGGAGGCTGCCCCAGTGACCTGGCCTACCTCACAAACCTAAACCTAAGTCAGCCTTGCACTTATGGGAAAGACCTGTCAAGGAAACCTAACATCACTGTCCTTCACCTCAGCTTTAACTAGTTTACTTCACCCTAGAAAATAGGACCTGCCAGCCTTGTACAGAAATTTCTGATCTGGCCAACCATGACCTGTTTCCCAGGTGCCCCTTCTAATGCTCTACAGGTTGTGCTCTTGCCCCAAATCCCTTGGGAATGGTGCTCCACTGCCTGTCAGGCACTGTACTCCCCCAAACTGTGGATGGTTTTCCGCTGAATTAAGCACAAGAAAGTCATTACTAAACTGTTTTACTTTTGTCAATTGACAGAATGTAAAATTTCACATTGTCCCTTCCTTTCCAAATCCAAACTTTTGTGAATTTGGTTTTGGGGTGCCCACTGGTTAATGATCCTTTCTCTCCCAGGGACAGCTATTTCCTTCTTGTTTCTCTCTTTTGTGTCCTGAGAATTTGGCTTGGGTTGCTGCCCACCTGTGGTGTGTAGGTTTTTGTTCTTGTGCATGCAGGCTGTTCAACGCTCAGGTTAGGGGCCCCCAAATATGGCTGGACAGAAATGTGGGTTGCACTCCATTTGCAGACACGGTCCTACTGACTGTTGCCAGCTTTCAGGAACTGTCTCAGTCTTTCTTTCTTCTGGCCATCTTTGGGGGTGGCTCTGGATCTTGGGAGGACAGTATCTTTAATCCTCTTAGGAATGCCTCCTTTGTCCATGAGGTTATTCATTGCTGCCAGGATTATTTATTTCTATATTTATTATCTCTTCCAGCTGAACTCTGACAAGGTATTTGAAAGGACTTTAAAAAAAAATATGTAGCTATATGGTTAGAAGCTGGCCAAATTGAAAGCTGATATTCAGAGCCTAATTTTTTTAGAGGCCTTCTCCTTTAAGTTAAATGAAATTATGTACCCAGAGTGGGGGAAAACATCCCAAAGACAAACAGTTCTATATCCAGAAAATAGGAATCTTTTAATTTCTATCTTAGTTGAAGATTTACCTGATATAAAAAAGAAACTTGAAGATAATGTAGTTGGATGTGTGGGAAGTGCCTTGATACCATCCAGAGCCCAATTCAGTTTGTGAAGAATTAGTAGCAGCTGTCTTTACTTTGTAGGACTAGAGGTATGGCTCTGGAAGCAATTCAGGGTCCGCCTATCCTTTTTATCAACCCCCAAACCTTCCCTTTCCATCTCAAAGGCTTGTAAGTATTATGCACATTTTGACCTTAGGAAATGAAAGTACTTCTTGCAGGAACTTTCTCTGTTCCTTTGAGATTAAAATGTTCTACGTGGTCATTTCTAGAAACTGACAGCCATTTCTTTTCAATGCAAACTTCAGGGAAGTAATTTTTATCAGAAGGAAAAAAAAAGGAAAGGTTACTTGGACACTAGGAAAATGAAAAGTCTTAAAAATCTTGATAAATATTAGTAAACATTTAAGCCACCTGAGCAGGTAAACTTATTTTATCTGCCAGAAACACAGTTTGGATAACAGTGACTAACGTTCTAGAATGAAAGCTATAACATCTCTGTTTGTGTCTGTCTGATGTCTATATGCATATGTTATGAATGTGTGATTTTTCTACCTCTCAATAGTATAAAGCTCACTTGATCTAGAACAATCTTCAGTAAATAAAACCTAGTTTGTTTGTTGGTTTCATTAAAATAGGCATATCTTTAGAGTTATCAGAACAAAATGTAGCATTTTATTCTAACTACTAAAAGTCAAATAAGCCCTTGTTATCTCTGTTACAAAACTTATCAGCAAGAAAGATAACTGAAGATGATTAGCTTTCTAAGGTCTCACAACATTTTCACAAACGATTTAAACATAATTGTTAAAAACCAAGTAAATGAAATAGATGTAAGATGAACATTTATAAGTGAACTTGTCAACATAATTATGCTCTATGGTATATCTACTTAAAAATAGTTTCCAAAACCTTTTTGGTAACTTAAAATCTTAAAGTTTTACTGAGATAAGTTAAATGATGGATATTCATGAATATCTAGATAATTTTTCAGGTAAGATAAAATACTGAAATATTAATTACTGAACAGAGGTTTATCCATTTTTGGTTTCTTTTCACAGAACTAAAGACAGTTGGGTCTATTAGTAGAAGTGTTTTATGCCACATTGAATGAGGAAGGATAGACTTTAATAATTATAAAATATATTTATAAATTTTTTAGACTACAACTTCTTAATTTTCATTAGAAATTAAAAATTCTAAAGGTTATGAATTCTAATTAATATATGTAATTAGAATTACTAGAAATAAAGAGGGTAAAAGAAAACAATGGAATGAAAAGTAGATTAAAAAAAGATATTTTTGTTTTTGGATTAGAAAAGGCATGCAGGGCATGTTTGTTTGTTTTAATAAGGGAAATAATAAGGTAATTTTGTCCTAAAGTAAAATAACTGATTGAGCCAGAAATAGGAAGGTGGAAAAAACACAGGACAAAATCTGAATAGATTTGAAAACTTGTAGAAGTTTTTGTAAAAGGAATCTTGGGAAAGAAACTTTATGGGTGGTCAAGCTGGCTAAGATTGGAATGGATTTATTTAAGTTTTTTAAAAATAAGTTTTAATATCAAAAGTACATTGTTGAAAAATTAGAATTTGTTTTTCTCTTCATTAAAAAAACAAAGTTTTCTTATGTCTTTGGTCTTAATAAGAAATTGTAAACAAAGGCTTATCTTCACCTTTTAAGTAGTCTGCACGGATAGCAGAGACTTTATGTCTTACCAAAATAATTTATTGTGCTTCATGCTGTCTTTATCAGGTCTTTGATTACTTAAGGAAATCCAGACTTCTCAATAGTAAAAGCCAAGTTTTATTCACAACTATGTAATTCTGCATTTTCTTTTAAAATCTTCTGTCATCACTTTAGTTAAATGTAAGTTTTATTTCATAATGATCTGTGATCCTCCATAATCAAATGATCAAACCTTTTAACATTTGACCACTCCCCCAAATCCAATTTTAAATGGAGGTTCTTTTTTTCCCCCTCAAACTAATTTTGAGATTTTCCTGAAGTCTCTTGGACAATCCCCAAAGATTTACCCCTCACCTTATAAAAGAGAGATGTTAAATTACATAGAAAGCTTTGTCATAAAAAATGATGTTTAACCTTCTTAGATTATATCTGTATGGGTATGATATTAATATGAGTGCTCCCAAAATTATATTAAAAGTCCCCTAATTAGGATATGTCTTCATATATTATTATCATTCATAATTCTAGTTATTATCTCAAAATGTTGTGTTACAGAAATAGCCAAATTTCTTTGTTGATTCTGTCATGATAAACTTTCATTAGACATGTAACAATGGGAATTTTTAAGTGTTTTGTCATTTACAGAGAATTAATGTTTTATTCTGATACTTTTACAAAAGTGAGATTCACAGAAAGGACACTACCAAGTACTCTTGACCACCAACACCACTACCAGATCACAAGGAGTCAAAGCTTGGACACATTTCAAAACTGAAGAAAGTTCCACATGATATCTGATCTGGAGATCTCAAAATCAAGTTAACTAGGAAGTTAAGTAGTTAACATTGAGATAGACTACTTCCTCCCAAGTCTTCAAATCAAGAGGATCAAGAACATTTTTTTCTGTTTCACTTTACCTCTCTGACCATCCTTTTCCTAATTGTTACACCACAAAGGTCTTTATGATTATTTTGTCCATCTTTTGTCTTGCTCTGACCTGAAAAGATAATGCCATTGTTCACCTGTCTCAGGCCATTAAAAAGTAGGCTCATCCAACTTCCAACTGACTGTTGGATTTGCAATGATGCTGGTTATTCTGTAGTTCTTTCTGCCCACCACCAACTTCTCCCTGATTTATACCTCAGTTTCTGTGAAACAAGCTCTATGGATAAATACTCCTAGGGAAGTGAGATGGAGTTACATGAAATACATATATAGACCACTGGAGAAAAGAAGTATTTCCCTCTTCAGGATCATTTCTTGACTTACTTGATTCCAGCTGTTTTGTGTCATGGAGACTCTGGCTCAGGAGTGCTCTCCAAACCACGAGCACCGTTTTGTTGCTGATAATTATAATTATTGTCTCCCTAATCCACTGTGTTCTCTCAAAAGTTTTAAAGGCATGAGGGCAGCCATTGATCAGCCAACAGATGGTCCCTCTTTGACTAGAATGACAAAAGAGAATCATCAGAAGAGGGAAACTGTTGAAATACCTCCCTAGTCCCCAGACAGAGCTGCCCCTGCCCTGGGTGCCACGCCAGCACACTGGAACTTAGGCCACTTTCGTGTCACTCTCCAAACTCCTCTTGACCAGAATCTCTGTGTATTTAGTCAGTCAGTCCCCAAACAACAAACTAACTCTGGGACATCTCATCCCAAGCAAGGTTGGCTTTAAGCAGCCCCAGCCAATCAGATATTTTCTACTTGTCCCCTCCTTGCTTTGCCCTATAAAAACTTGTGGCCTTCTGCCCAATTCTGTGGTTCTCAGGAAGGAGACTGTCTGAGTCATGAAGAGCTGGAGTGTTTTGTGTCACCTTAATTGTCTCTTTTAATCATTTTTAAACAAAGGTAATGTATTAATTCATATGGGAATAAAAATAACACACATATAACAAGAGTCATTGTAAACCCATCCAAAACTTCCGTCTTGTGCTGATGAGTGCTTCCCTTAGTAGTGTGATGTCCAGGAGGATGTGATCCTGTCAGTGATTCTTTAATTGGAGTAACCATATGACACATTTCCTATTAGCATACAGACACATTTCCTATTAGCATACAGTCTGTCAGAATTTGTATTTGCTGCTCCAAAAAATATTTTCCACAAGATTTTACTAAATAATTTCAGTTCACCTTTACCCTGTAATTCAATGGTTTTAGAATAGTTTTTCTGATACCATCATGTTTGATGAAATAGTTGATTATGATTTTGGATATATTCCAATATCTTCAGAGCAATTCATTTGTTATTAGCATCATGAAACTTCTTGCCACACAGGCATGATTTCTGATCTAATGAAAATTAAGAGAGAATCCTTTGTGATCCTGTGCAATTATTTTATTGTTCAGTGCTGAGGAATATTACTTCAGTGATTTGCAAGCATAAAAGTATACAAACATCAAATCATAATTTTTTTGAATCCATTGATTAAATTTAAGGAAAAACATCCATGAGGCACCCAACATAATAACCATAAGCATGACACATTTTAACATTTAGGTGTAAGAATTATAAATAGAGTACGCACTTAAATTTTATAGAGTAATATGTAAATTATATACCACTTGAAATGTTCATAAACATCACAGGGCTATCTCTAGAAAATGTCAAATCCTGGAGATTAATTTAATTGTGAGGTTAATCCAGTTTAAACCACCCTAGGAGCAGAACTAAAGGTGTTCTTTGTAGTTCAGGTAACAATTTGAACTCTCTAAGTCTATATGCATTGTGTGTGTGAGTATGTGTTGGTTATTTGTGAGTTTGGGACATGTTTTGGTGACAAAAATCAAACACGGTGGAACTTTCCTGCTGCCCATTAACAACAAAATGTGAACATTCTCTTGCACCTCCATGTGGAGAGAGCACAGCACTGTCAAATCTCAAGAAATGGGGCATACACTATTGTCCTTCTCAATTGGTCTTTTTGACAGTAATTCTGGCAGTGTTGATACAATACAGCCATTAAAAAGGTGAGCCCAACTAACCACTGCATTTTTTTTTTTTCAGTGTGATCTAACCTCTGTTGCCAGGTCAGGAAAATGGCAACTTTCTTTCTTCTCCTTCACGGTGAATAATTTAGGTTTTAAGAAATCTCAGTTGTTCTTCATAAGGTGAATTCTCAATATACAAATAACAAGTTGAAAAGATTACCATAACAATTTATTTGGCTTTATATACCCTGTAAATAGCTTGCTTTAAATCAAACCCATTTTGTAGTGCCACTAAAAATCTCTGGATAAAAAAGAAAAACAATGAAAGTCCTTGAAATATTTTAAAATTAAAAACAATCTATTCCATATTCAGAGAAATTATGTTTTATTATTTTTATTATATCTAGTGAATCATCATTTAAATGTTCTGTAGTGTTTAGAACAAATTTCTTTGTTCAATATTCCTGTTCTTAAACATTATTTTATTCATATGAAAATAATATGTTTCTTAATAAAGTATGCTGCATTCCCTTTCAATGGAAGAATTCTTACCTTGTCTTCCATAAGCAAGCAGTGCAATTTTTAGAAATGGTATTTCTAGAAGATTACCAATAAGTGAACTTCAGTGATTTTCAAATATGTAATGAAAATGCTTCAGTAATATGCATTATGAGTATAAAGCTAATAATCCAAAATTACTCAGTATGGCCACTAGATGGCAGTATAAGTCTTTGGACTCAAATGAAATACCTGAATAATTTTGTTTCATAATTTCTTTCACTAAATCTCCCCAAACGCAAAATCTGAGGCAAAATGTTAATGTTATGGTATAAAGCATTTATGAGTTGTGTTTCACTTTGATATGCTATTTTCCTTTGTGAAATTAAACAATTATTCAGTAAATTCTAACTGTAGTTAACTAAATTCAATTAATTTTATTTTACTTATTCATTAAGTATAAAAACAGCAGAATGCATTTTTACTGAGTATGATATTCAACAATGATTTCAGAAAACAAGTGAGATCGTTAATTTTTTACTTAATATACACTCTATTTTCAGTGTGTCATTCAGTTACATCAATGAAAATACATAGCTCATTTCAAAATGTGTATGTTGTTGCAAGTAAATCTTTAACTTACACACATACAGAAATTAAAGGTAGAGTTTTAGACTCTTAGTCAAATGACAGGTGGAGAGCACATTCTCCAAATCCCATAAAAATGGTAAAAGAAACAAACAAGAAAAGGATCCATATATACCATTGTTAAAGAACATAAGATGTCATTGGTGTGATAGCAGCGTTGATGAGTTGTTGGAAGTTACAGAGTAGATGGAATTCAAAAGAAAAATAAATTTAAAAATAGCTCTAAGATATAAAAAATAGGTAATGAAGTGAAGACACCATAAAAGTAAATGATTATCCTACCGAACTATCACAGAGAATTCAGTTTGGAAGCACAAACAGGAAGTGTGACAAATACAGGGATTCAGAGATGCTGGGACTGTGTAGGAGCATTGCCTGTGCAGTGAGAACAGCTGGCTGGGGCATTTACTTACAGAGTAAGGCTGGCGAAAATTTTCTCTACATTAAATGAGTGATGCACCTTGAAAGAGACCCTGGCTGTATTAAAAGTATTTGAGTCTCCTGCAAAATATTTATGAAATAGAATTATTTCTGTGATGTGAAGATCATGTCCTAGAGTAACTGGAAGAACTTTGTTCCTATCAAAGAACATTTTACTTTATCTTTTTGTGAGTGATAACATAAAGGAATTTAAATGTCCTTAAAAGATAATGCAATTAAGCAAAAGGAGAGTAATCTTCATCAGAAGTACTATATTTCATATAGCTTTATTTCTTAAACTGCAGGATTGAGTTTTGCCTTTAAAAATTTAAGATGTTAATAGCTTAATTGTTCATTATTATATTTAATATAAAAAGAACTTTGCTTAATTGCTTTGTCAAAAAATTTAAGTGCTATCAGAAGATTATCACAATTTTAATACTAGTTAACAGTTTTGAAAGCTTACTATGTGTCAAGCACTATCCTAAAAAGTTCCTTATATTCATTGACAATTAATTCTTATATAGCCAATGATACAAGTAGTATACCATCACCATAAGATCCTATAGTAAAAAGCAAATAAATTCTCAATAAATTATAATCCAGTGTCCTAATCACCAGAATTTGTAAGTATATTGCATTATATGGCAAACAGAAATTAGGTTGCAGATAAGGTTAAGGTTGCTAACCAGTGGACTTTATTATTTTTAAAAATTTTTATTGTATTTTTTTCCATTACCATGTAAACATCTTATACCCTCCTCCCCTCCCTGGCCCTGCAATCACAGCACTGTTGTCCATATCCATGAATCCTTTTTCTTTTTTGCTCAGTCCCTCCACCCTCAACCTACCCCCACCCCATAGCTGTCAGCCTGCTCTCTATGGGTCTGTCTCCACTTTCCTTGTTAGTTCCAGTTTGTTCATCATATTCTACATCTAATCAAAATCATATGATATTTGTATTTCTCTGACTGACTTATTTCACTTAGCATAATGTTCTCCAGGTCCATCCATGCTGTTGCAAAGGGTAAAATTTTCTTCATTTTTATGGCCAACTAGTATTCCATTGTGTAAATGTCTCATAGTTGTTTTATTCACTCATCTACTGATGGACACTTGGGCTGCTTCCATATCTTGGCAATTGTAAATAGCGCTGCAATGATCATAGGGGTGCTTGTGTTATTTTGAATTCATGTTTTGAGTCTCTTCAGATATATTCCCAGAAGTGGAATTTCTGGGTCAAAAATGCAGTTTCATTTTTAATTTTTGAGGTATCTTCTTATTGCTTTCCACAGTGGTTGCACCAATCTGCATTCCCACCAACAGTGCAAAAGGGTTCCCTTTTCTCCACATCTTCACCAGCACTTGTTTTTTGTTGATTTATTGATGATAGCCATTCTGACCAGTGTGAAGTGATATCTTATACCAGGACAAATATTTCAAAAATTTATATGGAACCACAAAAGGCCCTGCATAGCAAACAGCAATCTTGAGAAAGAAGAACAAAGTTGGAGGAATCACACCATCTAATATCAAACTATACTTTACTGCCATAGTAATCAAAAGTCATGGCATAAAAACAGACACATAGAATGAACAGAATAGGAAGTCCAGAAATAAACCCACACCATATGGTCAGTTAATATTTGACAGAGGAAACAAGCCCATACAATGAGCTAAATATAGTTTACTCAATAAATAATGTTGGGAAAATTGGACAAATACATGCTGAAAAATGAAACTAGACCACCTTTTACAATGCACAAAGAATAAGTTCAAAATGAATTAAAGACTTAAATATTAGACCCCAAACCCTAAAAATCTTAGAAGAAAACATAGGTATTAATATGTCAGACATTGCTCATAGCAATTTTTTGTCTGATATACTTCCCTAGGCAAGGAAAACAAAAGAAAAAATGAACAAATGGGACTGCATAAAACTGAAAAGTTTCTGCACAGCAAAGGAGACTAGGAACAAAATAAAAGGACAATCCATAGAATGAGAGAACATATTCGCCAACACAGCTGATAAGGGATTAGTGCCCAAAATTTATAAAGAACTTACAAAGCTCAACACCAAAACAACCCCATAAAACAATCCAATTAAAAAATGGGTAAAGGATCTAAATAGACACTTCTCCAAAGAGGACATACAGATAGCCAATAGACATACGAAAAGATGCTCAATGTCATTAACCAGCTAACTTTAAATTCAAGTGATTATCCTGGGTTATCCAGGTAGGACTGATATAATCACAAGGGTTCTTGGAACGGAAAAGGGAAGTCAGAAGAGAACCAGAGAGATGGCAGTACAAAAGGATTCCTCCCACTATTGCTATCTTTGAAGACAGAATAAAGGTACCACAAAAAATGGAAAGTGGGTGGTCTCCAGAAGCTGGAAAAGGCATGGAAATTGATTCTGCCCTAGAGCCTACAGAAGGAGCACAGCCCTGCCAACTTCTTGATTTTAGTCTGTGAGACTCATTTTGGATTTTCTAACAACAGATCTGTAAGATAATAAGTTGATGTCATTTCAAACTATTAAGTTGATGGTAATTTGTTAGAATAGCAATTAAATCAAATACACTATTATACTTGAATTTTTCCCTTTCTCACCAAAGAGTAAATTAGTGAAGTCCACTAACACACATGAGATATGCTCTCCTCCGTACTTACTGAGTCTGGAAAGTTTTCCTGTTAAGCCTTCTAATGCCTTCTCTAAAGCTCCCAATTGAGTCTGTGTTTCCAGACAGTGCCCAGTGAATTATAAGTATTTGTGCTAAATTTAAAAATCATGCTCTCTCGGCACTGCTCATTTGTAATAACTCTTGTTCTTTTTATTGGACTAAAGACCAAACTTATGAGTATATTAACACCCAGCATTCCAAAAGCCCTCCCATAGGGTGATCGATCACAAAGTACGTGGCCCCATTTATCTGGGCTGCTAGATCTTTTCAGGTGGACCGCTAAGAGCAACCACCTGGCACCCACCCCTCAGGGCCGTCACATTATGTTTCCCAAAGTCACTGAGCCAAGCATTGCTGGTTTTTATTTGAGCAGCTAATCTGGTTGAATTTTGCATCATCCTTTTCTAGAAAAGGAATTGGAAAAAAAAAAGTGATGATATGAAAGAAACATTCATGGGGAGGCAGCGGATGTAACTCCTGGTCCTGACTCAGTCATAGTGGTTTCGTTGTCCTTAGGTAGTTATTTAATCTCTTAAAATTTCAGATTTCTCAAGAGCAAGATAATACAGTTGAAGAAGAGGAGTCCTTCTAAAATGTTTAACTGCAAGTCTTTTTCTTCAGAAGTCACAGGTGGATGAAACAGATAAAGGTTGGCATTCTCTGGCTGAAGGGAAGTAGAAATTGGAGCCCGGTCCATCTGCTTTTCTTCACTCCTGTCCCCTGGGGCCTCTGTGGGAATGTGGAACACAATTTGAAAGAACCACTAAATTATCAACGCTCCGACATGCCTTCCATGGAGTAGTGTGGATGATGTTCACTTGGCGAAGTGGAAGGGGGCACAAATCACGCTCCTTGTTCTATTGCCATCTAAGAGCAAGGGTTTTGTTCTTCAAATGAATTAAATGAAGCAATGTAATATGAATATTATTTATAAGGTATATCTTTCAGAACCAGGTAGGAATCCTCTAGAAGAAATTGTTTTTCCTATACATATATATTCAGAACTAAAAATATAAATAAAAGTATATAAATGTAAAGGTACACATGAAAAATTCAGTCAGGTACTCAGAAAAGTGAGGTGATTATCTTTAAAACAAAACAACTTAACCTTCCTTTTGGCCTCTTTACCGACTGCTGTTAGCAACTGCTTGTACTCTTCACATGAACTGTCCGATCTACTCACACTGAGTTTTTACCGTCCCATAAGAGTAGGACTTTTTAGTGCAGATTCTGACCACATTTTTGAGAAAATATGGATTTATTGAGTAGTAAAAAGTTATCTTTCCCTCTTTAAAGCTCCAGCTTTTAATATAGAGAAAAATATTTCCTTAATTATTAATACTATAAACATCATTTTGGGGTATTTCTTCCTAATAAAGTAAAAAAAAAAAAGACACAACAGTTAAGAGGAATCTTGTACAATTCTAAAGAAGTATAGTTTAAAAGAGCTTAGAACCACAGGCAAATTAGCTTTAAAAATTTTATTTGGAGAAGTTGACTATACCTATGTTTATATATTTTATCTTAGGTAGCAATGTATGTGAACTTATTATATTTAAAAATAAATGCATTTAACCCTAGAATTATACATATATTATATATATCAATAGGTACATAGACATAGATAGACATCTACATGTATATCTATATCATAGATAGACATCTACATGTCTATCTATGTATATTTATGGATAGAGTTTAGTTCTCCTTTTGATATATAGAGATTATATATAGTACTGTCTAAAATAATATATGACTGAATAGTCTATATAAGAAATTTAAGAATTATGCTCTCTAGTCACCAGTCATTGTTAAGAACTCCATTCTTCTATATATTTTCTTAAAATATGACTTTATATGTACTGGTATATTAGCTTTAAGACTTAACATCATCTATGGAATAAATGCATATGTTTGGAATACAATACCCATTGCGCACTAAGTTCTGGTGAAACAGTTAACTTTACTCATGTTAGACAATAAACATGAGTGGATTAAACTGCTGGTCAAATACCTGGAGCAAATGGATTTTCAAAACAGAGGTAGAACATGTCTGGGGGAATGGGAGCAGACCTTAGGTAACACAACGGGAGGAGTTGGCATGTATGCCTGAGCCCATGCCTTTCCAATCTTAAAATAAAAACTTCTCTGTGATGATACCCAATCTATTATGATAACAGAATTTGGGTGTGGATAAAATGCTTTAAAACTGTGATTTTTCCTTTTTCTTGGCCAAAAATACTGTAAGCAAGACTCTTGAGCATTCAGAAGTTGCCTAAACCACAATAAGGATCCTTCTGATATCTTGGACAAATACAAAAAGGTGGGGCTGTATTGTAAGGCATCTGATATGTATTTAACTATAGAATAACTAATGGAAAAAAGTTATGTGGTATGAACTCTTTATTTTGAATGAAGTATGCATCATATTAGAAGTTATGAGACAAGTATCATCATTAAAAATTTAGTAAGTAGCTGTATATATAGTTGACTATGTGTAATTAAATAATGTAAAATTTAGTAAGTAGCTGTATATATATTTGACTATGTGCAATTAAGTAATGTAAAGATGTTACATTAATAATGTGAGTGATAAAAACTTCTCACCCTGGAAGAACTGGCCACTTAAGATTCAGTGGTATAGTTCTATGGACAACACCTAAGGAGATTGATGAATATGCATTCATTATGTTATGATTTTTACTTATTTCCTAATAAAGAAAAGAATCACAGTCTCTGAATGGAAATACTACTTCACGTGATTATTTAGTTGAAGTTCAATGGGAATGAAAACTAAATATCTTAGACCTGGAGTCATGGTTCTGTTTCGTACAATCCTCCAGCCCGTAGCAGCACTTTAAACTATTTTTTTCTATGTACAACACATTGTCAAAATCATCCTACTGTGAGAACAATAAAAAGATATAAATGGACTGAGATTTTGCCACTGGTATTGTGTTTCCTGATTATATATCTGTATTTTAAATGTCTGCCATGCCTTTGGGTAAGAATACTACTAAAGCAAGACAAACAGGTCAGAAACCTGACCTACTCTCTTCATCTTTCTGTTTAACAACTGCATAGACAAAGCTTAAGAAAGTAAATCTCAGTAATTTAAAAAATTTGAAAATTGTAGAAATAGGTAAAAAAAAGATATACTCTATCCTCAGCCATCCCTAGAAAACAAAAAAAAAACAAATGGCAGCTATTAATGTAAGATATTGGGGGAGATTTTCAGTAATAAAAATTTGTAAATAACTTCTTCAGAAAATAATTTATCCAGTTATGTGTACTTGAAGGGAGAGTGATTTTCATAGAGAAACTCTAATTACTGTTTTTTCCTTAGTTATAGAATTATAGTATATAGAACCTAGTTTATTCATTCATTGAACAAAATTTATTGAAAGTCAACTTTAGGACACTGGCTGTATGTTAATTCATCACATGGTCTTTGCCCTCAAGCATTTTCTACATAGTTACCATGAACACCACTGTGGAACACGTGTTAAATGCTGAGATATGTGTATGAACAGAATCCTGGAACACTAGGAAATCATCACAGTGTTAATATTTGAGTTCAGGTTGGAAGGGTGACACAGTTTTCCAAGTAGTTTAAGGTAAGGGGACATAACATGCCAAGTGATGAGCAATAGGTTCAGCGCAACAGTGATGCAGGGCAAAGGGCTGTACGGGATGATGTGTGAAGAAGCTAGATGTACATGCATGGAAACATTATTGACTTTTGTGTTAATTAAAGTAATAATAGCTGGTGCAGTATATATAAAGCCTATAGTCATTCACTTGTAGTCCAAAATATTATTTCTAGTTGTGGTGGGAAGGGACTCTGGTCAACCTGACTTTTCAGGGATCCTAGTTGATGGCATCTCCTTCATCTGTAACATAGGGTTTCTGAGAGAGCCCTGGACATCAATATACACCTGGAAGTCCAGTCTAGACATGGTCTATAATACTGCTGCCCACATTTTATTGACCAGATCTCAGTGATCTGGCCATGTTGCAAGGAAGGCTTGGCAATATCATTTAGCTCTCTGCCCAGGAGGAATGAATAGTTATAAATGGATGGGATGTCTTTGCCATGGGCCTGACATGCTATTTTAATGGAGACCAGTGGTTTTCTCATGTTGGGAAGTTCCACCATCAGATTACTATTTATGAGGATCACTTGGGTACAATATAAAGAATATATTAGAGAAGGCCGAGACCAGTAAAGAGAAATATAGGTCATGGAAGTAGGTGATTCAAATACGAAGACAGTGGCAGCATCACAGGAGAACAGAGGAAAATATAGAAAATATTTCTGAGATACAATAACCTGGATTTGGTGACTAACTGGATAATCAACTGATGTTCTGAGGTTCAGACAAGAGTAGAAAATGACTGAGCATTTTATTGAGAGAATGTATTTTTTTATTGTTGTTCAATTACAGTTGTCTCCATTTCCTCCCCATTACTCTCCTCTGCCCTACCCACCCCCCACCTCCCACATTCAATCCACCCCTCAACCACCAGTTGGCTTTTTCCACATGTCCTTCATACATGTTCTTTGATGACACTTCCCCTTCTTTCCCCCATCATTTCCCTCACCTTCCCTCTGGTTACTGTCAGTTTGTTTTTTATTTCCATGTCTATGGTTATAATTTGCTCACTTGGTTGTTTTGTTGATTAGGTTATACTTACAGGTGACACCATATGGTATTTGTTCTTTACCACCTGGCTTATTTCACTTAGCATAATACTCTCCAGATCCATCCATGCTATTTGTGAAGGTCAGGAGCTTCTTCTTTCTTTCTGCTGCATAGAATTCCATTGTGTACAGGTACCACAGTTTTTTGATCCACTTATTTACTGGTGGGCACTTAGGTTGCTTCCAGCACTTGGCTATTGTAAATTGTGTTGCTATACACATCGGGGTGCATACGTTCTTCTGAATTGGTGTTTCGGGATTCTTAGGGTATAATCCCAGCAGTGGAATCACTGCGTCAAAAGGCAGTTCCATGTTTAGTTTTTTGAGGAAATTCCATACTGTTTTCCACTGTGGCTTCACTAGTCTGCATTCCCACCAACAGTGCACTAAGGTTCCCTTTTCTCCACAACCAACCTCTCCAGCACATGTTGTTTGTTGATTTGTTAATGATGGCTATTCTGACCAATGTGAAGTGGTATCTCATTGTGGTTTTAATTTGCATCTCTCTGATGACTAGAGATGCTGAGCATCTTTTCATGTGCCTCTGGGCCCTGTGCATGTCCTCCTTGGAGAAGTGTCTATTCAGGTCCTTTTCCCATTTTTTAATTGTGTTGTTAGTCTTCCTGGAATGGAGTTGTGTGAGTTCCTTATATATTTTGGAGATCAAACCCTTGTCTGAGGATCATTTGCAAATATATTTTCCATAGAGTTGGTTTCCTTTTCATTTTCCTGTTGTGTTCTTTAGCCAAGTAGAAGCTTTTTATTTTGATGAAGTCCCATTTGTTTATTATTTTCTTTATGTCCCTTGTTCTAGGGGACATATCAGTGAAAATACTGCTGCATGGAATATCTGAAATTTTCCTGCCTATGTTCTCCTCTAGGACTTTTATGTATTGATGATGCTGCTATTAACTAAAGTCAAGAACATGCCAGATGAGTCAGGATTACATATGAAAAAGGAGAGCTCAATTTTGGAAATGATAAATTGTTGGTATTTGCAGGACATCTGAGTGGAAGTGTCTGGTGAGACAATGAAACCACTGGTCTGAATCTTAGGAGAATACATAAGGTGTGCTTTGAGGGGAAGAGGGGCAATTGATAAATCATCTATAGCTACGAGGCCAGAAGCAAACACTGGAAAAGATGTCATGGAGTGAAATAAAAAGGACTTGCAGAACTTAGTTGTCCTACCTCCGTGAAAAATTAAAAATAGGACTTTCCTTGTGGGCAATAATAATATATTTCTGATTCAGTTACTTTAGGGATTAAATCAATCACATGGTGCATTTAAAAGACTACTCTCAGTGTCTGACAAACGGAAGGAATTTAATAAAGGGTAGCTGCAAGTGTAACACGAATAAAAATGGTGATCACATTGACTCTGAGTGCATTTGACTACTGTGTGGGAAGGCCTCCACTTCCTCTTACACCTACCTCTGCTTTTACTAGTTCTATTCTGTTCTGCAAGCAATGCTTTTCCCTACATGATACATAATTGTTCTACAATAATTTCTCTCAAGCCAAAGGGAACAGCCCATTCCACTTATGCAAATTCTAGACAATTATTCTTCATGGTACTGTGCCTGCTGCTTGGGATTGTAATGGCCTCTCAGAGAATTCTAATGATTATATTCTTTATTAAGTGATTGGTTTGTCCATGGTTGCCACATTAAAAAACACAATTAAAATTTTAGTAAAAATAAAAGCCAAAAACTATAACAAATGTAGCAATATTTTTTATGATAGAAGTAACAATACTTCTAAAAGAGTTTCATGCTGATATATAATGCCCTTTGATCTCAAATTTGATTCCTGTAGGTGTTAAGTTATTATGGAAACAACAAACAGCTATTTTTATCTCCTTCCTTGAATTTTGTTATTGTGCTGCCACAATTAATGTATGTTTTGTTCCACCTGGGTCCCTCTCAGTTAGAAACATAGACCTATTTTTGTTGTAGGAGACAATACATGCAAAGGAACTAAGCTTAAAAGTGCTGTCCAAATTTGTTATTATTCTATCATTTAAATGTATCACAGCAGGATTCATCTAAGACAGTGATACTGGCTTTGGCGATCTATCCAGTAGGTCTCTGCTGTGCTGAGGGATCTGCTCACAGAGACTGTCAGCAGGGAAGTTGAAGGGCCCATCACCCTAAAATTATGTAAAGAGCCTGATCTGAGATATAAAAAGTTATAAAACTAACATAGCCCTGGCTGTTGTAGCTCAGTGGATTGAGTGGGGGCCTGTGAACCAAAGGATCGTGGTTCAATTTCCAGTCAGGGCACATGCCTGTGTTACAGGCCAGTTCCCAGCATGGGACACACGAGAGCAACCATGCATTGATATTTCTCTCTCTCTCTCTCTCTCTCTCTCTCTCTCTCTCTCTCTCTCTCTCTCTCTCTCTCCCCCCGTCTCCCCCCCTTCCCTTCCTCTCTAAAGATAAATAAATTTTAAAAAGTTAAAAAAAAAACTAACTTAGAAGCTCAGATGACCATCTGAGAACAGTTGGACAAGACTAAAGCTGAGGAATGACTGGGTCATGCAGCAACGGGGTGGCGGCACAGCCAGTCAGGTGTGCTGGCTTCCCCAGGACATGGGGACCCTGAAGGAAACAGACTCTGTCTCAGGGACAGCTCCTGTAAGTTGTGGAGACTGCTCTCTCTGGGTATATACTGCTGCCATGAAACATGAAAATCACAAAAGTAGCTTTTCTTGTTCTGATTACATGGCCAATCTTTTGGCTATAATGTGGCTTGTCATGGCTGTTCTGACAGAAAAGTGAACATTCTGACCAAAGCATGCATATATCTTCATCTTCTAGCCTTTCGGCAGATGTATTTCTCAACATAAATTAATACATTAGGGACTTTACTTACAGTTCCTTTTATTTGAGTGAGTTTTCATGAATCTCTTAGAATCATTTATTCTGACAAAAATTAAACTTTTGAGGTTGTACAATGGAAGACCAAACCAAGGACCAAGAAATGTATGATCTTATGAGGTGTCTTGGAAGAAAGTCAGCTAAGAGATGTTCTCCTTTTATAATCCTTAAAGCCAATGTCACTTAAGTATCAAGGTAGACAGATAGGAATATTGACAATTTGTAAGCACAATTTTTATTTCAGCATTATAATAGGTAACACTTTAGCAGCCTGAATGAAATTAAACTGTTCAGCTCAAACAGCAAATGAAAGTTTTCTCAGCCTGAACACTTTAAAAAGCACCTGCATTAATCACTTTACCAGTCAGAGCACTGTGTCCAAGCCTCGGTTCTCTCCCTTCCCCACTTCATCCTTGGTGTGTTGTGATGTTAATGTGTCTTCCTAGGAATAGCTAGATTATTTGGTCTCAAAAAAAAAAAAAAAAAGAGTCCACCAATATAAATCACCCACAAATGAAACTTATGACTATACAATTCACACCAAGAGAATATATGTTACAATATTTAAAAACTTATATTTCACCTAGAGTGGAAATACATTTTAACTCATCTCATCTATGTCTTCACTATAACTCACTGAAAAATAATGCTACAGTGGGCTAGTAAATATTCAGGATATTTCATAGAACTGTTTTGGTAAGTAATAATTATTTTGTACCTTAAAATGCACTATATATAATTATAAAAATATTTGAAGTACAATAATTTTAAATGAAAATATGATAGGAGTAAAATTAAGTTATTCTGATCATGTGTGAAGATGGAAAATACAAACATCATGATCCGGTCACTCAGTCTCTAAATACTAATTATCTTTAGGAAAATGGCATATACCTCCAATTGCTGCTGCTCAAGAACCCATTTCATGCAGCAAACACCACTCAATATTCTAATGGGCACACACTATTATATTTCTAATGTGTAGTTTCCAGCCATTACAAGTGAGAAAGCCAAGACTTTGTGGCATTTGTAGCAGGTGGAGAGTATTTATGTTTAATGTTTATAATGTCTTTGAATGGTCACAGGAATATGCTCATAGAAATTGGAAAACTGGAAATAGCTTTTAGAATCACTGCACTCATAATCTCTCATTTTGTTTTAAGATCAGGTGAAACATAAAGTTGTATTATGTGAAGATTTAAAAACTCGGTGATTCACATAGTTCTATTTTTTCAACATAAATGTTTACTTAAAATACTACTTTTGCCATGATTCCTATTGATCTTGAAGAATATTAGCATGTGTGTATTGAAGGGGGAAAATGGATACACAATTCAAAAAGGATACAGGATAGTGATGAAAACAGGAAATTACAATTATCTGTCTCTCAAACGTTTTCTCTTGTTACAAGTGGAATTGTTCCTATTTTCAAGGTTTGGAACAAGTTTGTTTTCTAGCAGGCATGTGCATGTATATAAAAACATGTATATATACACATACATACATACACATATATACACATATATACTCACACATATATACATATATATACACACATGGATATTCTCCTCTGAAGCAACTTCATCTTCAATGACAAATTACTAACTTTTACCCTACTGACCTTTATTCTGATCTCAAAAACCACACATTAATTCTCATTTTTACACAAAAAATTCTTACAAAAAATATAAAAACCAAGTATTCTACTTATTGTTCTTTTATGTTCAGGGATAACACTTGCATACCCAGAAGCACAGTGAAATTTGTTGTGTGCTGTTTTTATATTCCCATTGCATCATTCGGCTGAAACGTGAAGCTGTGTTGTATGGGTCACAGAGCCTCAATCCTATACCTGTGGGTGGTTTTGTAGCTTCCAAAAGGATTTTTTTTTGGTTACCAAATGAGCCATTGTTTGAATCCAAATGCCAGTGAGCACCCATAGAGACATGCTGATCTGCTTTGAATATACAATGTAATTTTTGTTTCAAAAAGTATATTTATACAAATAATATTGATAGCTGCATTTTGACATCCAGATGCTGCATTAGTTTTATAGCAATATTTTCTCATTTAATCCTAATACAAATATTGTAAAGAAATTCTTACCTCCCCTAGAATGGGGGAAAACAGGGTGTCTAGAGATTAAACAGTTTTACTCAAGGTCACGGTGGTAAGTAGTGGATGAAACACCCTCATTTCTGTATGACTGCAGCACATGCTCTTAACTGTGATTACATCTTATTACAAATCTGTTACCAAAGTAGTCAATATATATATAGTAGCCCTATATATTGGTTATGACTATGCAAAACACAGGCAGGAAATATTGACAGAGTTATTTGGGAATGTTTTGAAACCCCTGCCCTAGTTTATAGCAATGCCTCATATATTAGTGATGGATACATACCAAATCTCCAAATTCATTCAATATTTGGAATATTTTCAAAGAGTTCAGTACATTATTACAAGAAGATACAAGCAATGTGGGGCAAAATTTTAGATATTTGAGGACTGGGAAATAATACAAATCTCCTAAGATTAAGTAGTCTCTTTCTTATAAGCAATAGTTCACAGTGTAAGTAAAATTATGAAAAAAATGATGATAATATTTAAAGTGAAGAGATTTCTAGAGAAACACAGCATGTGTTTAGAACGTTATCTATTCTAAAATATTCACATTCTGTTTGACCTGTTTATGTTTCTCTTTTAGGGAAATAGAAAAATAGGAAGCCATAGAAGATTATGGGAAGGAGAGAAATTTGTGAGAGAAGCTAATGGGTGAGCAAGGGGAAAGAAGAAAAATGTATGCTGCATTCCAAATCTCTGTTCTATCCTTAAATCTTTCAGCCTCAAACAGAATCTGTCACTGAATCCAGGAGGGGAATTCTCAACACATTCATTGTTACCTGCTTTCTAAATTGTGACAATGATTTAAATGCCTCTGTGTAGTTCTTGACAAATGGGAAAAGCATTCTGTCACAGAGCCTCTAAGTGGTTATTAGAAACACGTCTAAGTCATATGGTCAACCTCGCTTAGATTCTCAGCCCTGTGGGGAGGGATTGCTGTCTGCCAGGTGAGGCTGACAGAACTTACTGCAACACTTAATAAAAATAGCAGTAGAAACACGGTGGGGGTGGGGTGGGAGAAGAACCCTGAAACTCAGATTAAAGACTTTGAACACATTCCTGTACCTTTTCTGGAATTCCATTCTTTACCAGTGTTGGTATGAGTTTCAAGGGTAGCCTAAATTTAAAATGCGTTCTCTGCAGTACACATTCTGGGCTAAATGTTCACGTGAAGAAAACAAGGTTATTCACAGTAGAATTCTTAGTGGCTAATAACATTAAACACTCTCTTCACTGATATTAATCAGTGGTTTTTCCAGTCAGCCTGAGCAAACAGAGCACCTGACTATAGATTAACTGCACCTAAAGATGGCTTGTGAATATTAGCATATCAGCAAACCATATGGTAAATTAGACTGCTCTCTGGTAATTTACTGGAAGGAAGCCAGAATAATTAGAAATCACTCTCAATAACTGCAGTCACACACAGCAACTCAGTCACTGAAATGCAACCTTTTTCAGAAATGTCTGTTTCATGAGTATATTCCAAATGACAGGCTACAAACTAGCTGCTTGTATTACACATCATCATGGAAAATGGGCTTACAGACTGAATTGTAAACTGTCAGATTGTTTGCCATCTGGTTCTTCTATTGATTTGACTTTCAAAAGTTTTGTTTGTTTGTTTGGTTTATGGTCAAGAAAATTCCTGATCGTGCTGTGACCATGAAGACAGCCAAACATGGTCTGTACATTTCCTTGTAAGGGACATCCATTAGAAGGTGATGGGATTCAACCCTCAGTTCAGTGTCTTCTCTCCCAGTGATGTGCTCTATTCTATCACTTACAGTAAAATTTTTAAATAATAATTTTAAATAGTCAATTGTAAAAATATGAAGGTGATATGGATCAGTGTTTCTCAATTTTTAAATGTGCCAGGAATCACCTGGGGATCTTGTTATAATGCAGATTAAAATTCAACAGGTTTTAGGGGTAAGACTGCAGATGCTGATGCAGCTGGTCTGTTATCTCAGTTTCAGTAATCAGGCTAAAGATGCTCCCTACTTCACTATGCAAATAAGTGCTCACAAAATTATGATGTTTATTTGCTATATCTTCACAAGAAGCAGTAAATGTTTTTCTATTTATTGTCATCCTGACGTTAGAACTTTGTTGAAGACCAATGATCACCTCACCCAAGGCAAGCATTCATTGGTATTAACCCCAGGTGGCAGAAAAGTCAAAGTGTTATTTATTAATACATTTATCCCATAAATATATTCACATTTACACTAGGTGAGATACAGAAAGCAGACATACATGTTTTTTGACCTCATGAAGCTTCTAGATAGTTTAGGTAAAGAGCCATACAGACTCAATCTATATAAATATGTATGTATTCTTCTGAAAGAGGTTATAAAATACTAAAACTACAATAGAGCCTAATCTAGTAAGATTTCTCTGAAGAACTGATATTCAGATAAGCTCTGAAATATATGTAGGTGTTATTCAGTAGAGTTGTGGGAAAGAGTGTTTGAGTAATTGAGAAATATGTCCATAATCATTTCAGTCATTCAGGAAATAGCCCTGAGGGAGTGAGTGTTGCAGAGATGAGGCTGGAAAGGTGAGAAGAAATCACATCATTGGAGCCTTTGTAAGGCACGTTATAGATTTTAGAAAGAAGCTAAGAGTAAAGGAAAAATGTTTGAGGGTATAAGCTTCCTACGATAAACATTTTGAAAAGCTCCTCTATGCTCCTTTACACTGAATCAATTAGAATAATAATGAATATGAAAGTTAGGAGGCTACTGAAGTGCCCTAGCCCAAAGTTGGCCATGGTCCAGAAAAGGTAGAGGCAATGGAAATAGAGATGGAGAGAAAAAGATTTATATGCATATATAAAATGTTTTTTTTTTTACTTATTCAATGTGGGAAGTGAGGGAAAAATGATGTCAATATGAACCCTGAGCAGAAACAATTTTGGTGGATGGTAGTACCATTTGCTATGAGAAACACTAAAGGAGAAACAAAATTTGTTGTAAGATAGTAAGGTAATTTTTGTTATAGGAGCCTATAAAAGTCCTATTTGATCTTGTTCCTGGGCATTGCTTTTCTTGAGCATGTGTTTTAAAGGTACACTGAATTTATTTTAATCAGGTATACTATGCCACACAGGCAGAAATGACTGTCAGGATGGAAGAAGTGGTCATACTTACAAACCCCTGGGATCAGAGGCATGGTGCACCAAGGAGGGCCATGCAGGCTTCAGATTTACTAGTTTTCATTATCTCAGCAGACACAGGTGTGTAGGGTTTGTCCCTGGATTTCTGGTAACTGGCCAAGGGGTGGTTAGGGCAGGGAAATGATGGCCCAGGGTCTAAGATCCAAAGAAAGGAATTGGCTGGGTTCTGGGTTTGTTGGTTTGCATTTGAAAGGGGTGCTCAGGGATGAGTTTTTAAATTATCTCCAGAATTGGCTGACACTGGGAAGGACAGTCCCTCCATGCTCAGGAAGGCCCCAGGTGTCAAAGCATCAGAATACAGAAAATAAAAAGACATAGCTAATACAATCAATGTACTTAATGCAGAGGTGGATATATATGTTTGAAGATTAAAGTGAAGGTTAGGGTCAGAGACATAAATTTAGGAAGCATGAGCACATCAATATCATAAAGCCTGAAGTGAGTAACATACCCTAAGGTTAAAGCATGGGATGGGGATGAGCATGTCTGGGACCAAATTCTGATATAATTAAATAACCAAAGTTTGGAAGGGAAAGGAGAAGCTCTCAGTTCACTGAGAATAATTGATCAGACAAGTAGGAGAAAGTTAGGAGTGTGTAGTTTCATGGAAATCAAGAAAAGATAAACAAGAAGGCTAGTTCTAGCAATGCTATTAAATGTAGATGGACAATGGCAAGAGGAAATACACACATTGTCATTCCTGATTTCTTAGCTTGTTCTCTTTTATTTAAAGAATAATTGCTTTTGTTCATTCAGAAAATTAAAATGACTACTGTAATGAGATATTGTCTCCAATTCAGTGTGCTATTTATCTCATACCTATAGATGCTATTGGAAGTTTTAAATAGTTGGGATATTAATCATATCACCATTTAGATTCCAAATTCTATTTTAATATACAACAAATGAACTTTTGCTAACTCCCCTATGATGACACACTGCACTCATTGTTGTCTTGAGCTGAGAGAGATGTCATCAAACAATAGAAATTTGGACATGGAAAGGCTCATTCACTCAGTCACTCAGCAGTCATTATCTGCTTAACTACATGGTGTGACCTATAGTCATAGAAACCTTATAGTAATAAAATCACATTTTTTAATTTGGATGATTTAGAAAGTTTGAAGAATCACATGACTTATTGTCTTATGTAATATTTGGCTTTATTAATAACATTCTTTAAAGGTCACCTATTTCAGCTGATGCAATATCCAGTAATAAGTCATCCTTTTTCTCTTTTAAAATAGCTCATTTAATCTTTTTATGCCTGTGTATTTAACAATTTAAAATTTGTATCAACTCAAAAGCTACCTTCCTGTAACTTGACATTGGGGAATTGCCTGATCAAACCCCTTGTACTTTTGATATGTCCTCAGATATTTCTCGGTACGCATCATGTCTTCTCTGTTTTCTTTCTAAACATCCTCAGGCATTTTGACCATCCTCTTGCAGCCTGGCTTCATTTCCTTCACCACATTTGATCATTTGATAGACTATGATGTGTTGGTGTCTCTGTCTGGGGCCAAGAACTAATCTCACTCCTCCTGATTTGATCTAACCAGTATAGAATATGACTATTAGCTTCATTATTTTGAATGCTATATAAGGATTGTTGCTGTTTTTTTAATAGCCATACTATGCTGTTGATGGGTTGAGCCTATACACACCCAAAATTTCTTAAGTCATCTTTTGCAGGTCTATACCATGAAGTTTCATATGCTCACTGTGGATTTATATTTGGTTTCTGTGAAAGCTATATAAAACTTCTGTGGTCTCTGTTAAACCTTATTCTGTTTGATTTTAATCACCTTTCCTATCAGTGTTATGGAAAATAATTCGGAAAATAATGACTCTGGCATGATTCAGGGTGACGGAGTGAGGCTTTATTACATGCGCGGACCCAGAGGAGGCAGTCTCCAAATTCTGGGCCCCAAACCTTGGCTGAGCATGGCTTTTATTGCTCTCCGGACACTCTATCCTATGTGGCAAAAGCAGGAGGTACAGAAGCTGATGTGAAAATAACTCTAGCCTTGAGGTGTCCTTATCGGAAGCTGGGTGTACAGAAGCCAAAGCAGAAATTATGACTACCTAACCGAAACCAGATGGTTTTGTGGCTTCTAAGTAACCTAAACAAAACTCTTTCCCAGTTCCCAGTCCCTCTTCTGGGTCACCTTGTCCTAGTTGACTTTTCTTCTACATTCTCCTCTTTTGATGCTGAGACATATTATTATTCTCAGTATCAATAGCTAAATTCGGGGTTACTATTTACTTGGGGTAGTCTATTATAATGGTGTCTCTGGAAAGAAAGGATTTTTGCTGTTGCCTTTCTAGTAACTGTAGTCTCTATCTGTTAGACTAAAGTCCAAAGCAGGCATGGACCAACTATAACAGCTAGAACAATAATAATAAAGGGCCTATTACCGGGGCTAAAACTGAATACATGATAGATTGCCACCAAGGGGTGGATGCCCAAGGTTGATCCTGGTTCTTAATCTTGTTCTGGATATCTTGGAGTTTGTGGATATTTTTTTCTACTAAAGTTGTGGGGGCCTGTACTTTTGTGAAACTGCATGGAATCTCCTCCCTCTGGCAAAGTTTATAATCATATAAAGGATAATGGACGAAGGTCTCATCTTCTTGTAACTACTTCTGCTGGACATGGACGTCGTCTTACCTACCCTTGGGTCAGGGGTGTCCTGAAAGGGAGGGGTGCAGCACAGAGGGAGTCTTCCTGTAAGGGGAAGGACTTTACAGAATCCTGGTCAGTTGGCAGTCACCAGGAAGTCGCAGGCTTGGTGTCCAAAGGCTGGCATTACTGGACAGTTGGCATTCTGGTCAGGTCATATTCTGGAGGAGATAGATTTGAAAAGAGAATTGGAAGCACAATTAAATCATAACCACTAAATGACCAAGGCAGGGTCTTAGG